>CAUYLG010006346.1:0-84611 GCA_963573385.1 Cacajao melanocephalus | reverse complement strand
GAGTTTTCTGGAGTACGTTCTATCTCTTGATCTGGGAAGTGGCCCGTATGCAAAAAGTCATATCTAACACAACAAGTCATGGAGCTCTGCTTTTAAGATTTTTAGGTGGGTGTTGAACAATGAGAACACATGGACACAGGAGGGGAATATCATAGACCAGGTCAAGTTGAAATCTCATCACTGGTTTTTATTTCTTATGAAAATTGGACTCTCAAAGATCCATTCCCCTTAACACCTACGATTCTCGGTTTTCCATAAGCCACATTGCGGAAAATAAAAGAAAGGCCTCAGAGTTCAATGACTCTTCTCACACTCTCTACAAATCTTTAGCCTTCTCTGCCAGTTGGCACAGTATCAAACAAGCCAGGGGAAAGAATGAAGGGGTGGGGCACAGAAGCTTGGGGCACGGGGGAAAGTCAAGGTTCTTATTTCACCTCAGTGTTCCACAGTTTTTTAATGGAGGTCTACTGGGTAAGGTTGCAGCCCTTGTCTCATTTTCTGGAAGAGGAAACTGCAGCTTGAAGAGGCCTGCCAAGATGATTAAGATACGGCCCCTACTCCGAAAGAGCCCCCAGTTGGATAGAGGTGACAGACATAGAAGCCACAACCTGTGACCCAATAAAAGTGGGAACAAAGTACTCAAGGTGTGTGGAGAATAGCACAGTTATCTTAAGAAGGAAGGCCTCCCTTTGGGAAACATTTGCAAGTGCAGTGAAGTCATGCCTGACAATGACATTTGACTTTGCCTCAAATCAGTTGTTTCATGATAATATGATTCTATGCATCCTGATTTCTTCAACAAATAAGCAAAAAAGACCCAGTGCTTGAAGACTTTGCTGTGTGATTTTAGACTAATGATTTCACATGTTTTCTGTTTTTTTGAGACAGAGTCTTGCTCTGTTGCCCAGACTGGTGTACAATGGCACGATCTCAGCTCACGGCAACCTTCACCTCCCAGGTTCAAGTGATTCTCCTGCCTTAGCCTCTCAAGTAGCTAGCTGGCATTATAGGCACCCAACACCACGCCCAGCTATTTCTGGTATTTTTAGTAGAGACTGGGTTTCACCATGTTGGCCAGACTGGTCTCGAACTCCTGACCTCAGGCAATCTGCTTCCCAAAGTGCTGGGATTACTGGTGTGAGCCACCTCACCCAGCCAATTTCATATTTTTAAGCCTCAGTCTCTTTATCAGCAGAATAGAAATAATATCATAATCCTTATTAGGATTATTCAAATTATTATTATTTCTCTAGCTACTCCCATAGAGTTACGGTAGAATTCTAATGGTATAACATACATCTAAAAGCACTAAATCAGTAGCAATGTCCTATTAAATGTCTTATCTGTTTGTGAAGGATTATATTGTTGTTGCTACTGTGGAGACTTACCCATTTATTCCTGAGTGACTAGACATTCTGTATTGATTCTTCAGTAAATTAAATCTTTTCCCAAATACTCAACAGCCCCAAGAAAGTCTCCTTTTCCCTCACATGCCTTGGAGAAACAGAATTTCTCAACCTTGACACTTGACATTTTGGGCCAGACAATTGTTTGTTGGAGGGCAGGGAGCGGGGGCTGTCCTGTATCTTGCAGGATGTTTAGCAGAATTCCTGGCCTCTAACTCCTAGATGTCAGTACCCACCCCTTGGTTGAAACAGCTACAATGTTTCTGGACATTGCTACATGTCCGTGGGGGTGGAATGCAAAATTGTAAAATTACCTAGCTGAGAATCACATTAGGATCACAACCCACCCATAGGAGGTATGCCGGGCTGGGGTTTCTGCCCACATTTCACAGATGAAAAAAAAAAAAAACCTGAGACCTAGAACAGGAAGGAATCCATCCAAGTTCACAAATGGGCTTGAGAAACAAGAATCCCAACTTGGCTTTCCAGAACACCTATGTATAGAAATGCAGTGCTCTCTGCTAAGGACCCGAAGGGAGGGAGTAGGTCAGAGGGTCCAAAGACTGGATCCACTCTTTCTCAGTCCTGTCTGGACCTCTCCCAGCCCCCTCTCCACCACTGAGTGGTAGCCCCCAGGAATGCCTGCTCTGCTTCCTCTCCCTCCCTCTGCCCTACCCTTGCCCCTTCCCTGTAGTTTGGGATGGGGCTGCCCACTGAATGCTGGAATGGGCGTGAAACCATCATGCAGGAAGGATGACAAATGACAGTGAGGATAAAGCCCAGACTTAGCCTTGCCCCGACTTTCAAACTTTAGGGGGATGTGCTGTCACCAAGAAGCAAACATTTGGGGAAAAAAATCCTCAAACGAGATTCCTGTGTTGCCATGTAAGGAAAGGTCTTGGTGCCCTGGGAGCATTGGGGTGGGGGTGAACACGGAGAAGAGTATTCCGGCTCACTCCTAGTCTCCACCCCCAGATCTCCCACTCCCCCTTTGCATCTTTCTTGGAAAGGCCCCTCAGAATGCACCAAAATAACCCCTCCCTCCTCCTTCACCTCCCTGTCCCATTCGCCTCAGCTGTCCCCCCTGCAGAAGGCCGGCATGCAGCCTGGTGCACGGCTTAGGGGTGTGTAACATTTTGTCTGAATAGGCCCCTATGTTCCCATAATTTATAGTGGTAAGTAATCTTATTTGCAAAGCAAGCCCTTACAGTTATAAAAAACAAGTTAATTGACTTGCATAAAAATCAAACATGTAAAAGTTTTCCATCTTAACACAAACAGCACACTGAGCCCATTTGTACAATAGCTATGATGCAGTGCGGCCCGCGTCTGGACTACCGAGGACCCGGCCTCTTTCATAACCCAAAATGGAATCTTAAACCCTGACAAGGCCACATACCGATGGGAGTTACTGTATTTAGAGTCAGTCACTCAACTAATTATACGACGTTTTATTTTTTTTCTTGTGTCAATAAACAAACTTGGGTCTGACTTCTGACACTGAGACCTAGAAGCCAATTAAGAGGCGTTCCCAATATATTACAGGGTCTACAAACAAGGATGGCTTTTCTTGGAAAAGTGAACATCATGTTTCTTTTAATGAGTGTGAAAATATATGAGTTTCTTAATCACTGGCAACTTCGATGGAGTCCGAGACAGGGAAATCACTGACTCCTGACTCAGGAATGAACAGGGGCGAGATTCTTGATGGGGTTTTTGCGATGGGATTCTCTGGTGAGTGACTGCTGGGAAGACAGCGTTCAGGTGCGGCATGACAGAATTGGTGGCCAGAGGCTGCTTCAGAACCCCAAGAAAGGCAGGAAAGAAGCTTTGTGGTGGCAGGGCCTTCTGCAGAAAGCAATGAGACCCCACCCTAGTGACGTGGAGGGAAAATGGTAACCCTGCAGAGGCATCTGTTGCAAACGGCTCTCACAGTGCCGCCCAATTATCCCCAAACCAAGAGCCCATTTCACAGGTCAGGGAAAGGGGAGGAAAATTAATATTTAGCAAGTTACAATTATGTGCTGGGTGCCTTTGTTTTCTGTATCCTACTTAACTCTCAGGTTACGTGCCAAAAAGATGTAATTGTTCCTGTTATACACATGAGAAAATGGAAGCCCAGAGAAGTAGAATGACTTGGCCAAGGCCACTCAGCAAGTTCATGGCAGAGCCAACGTCAGGGCTCATCCCACTCAGTCCTGTTCCTTGCACGTTACTCTGGGTGGAGCAGGCATAGTCACGGCTGGAGCTCTCAGGAACTCAGGATCATGTGTGATCCGATGTGTCCGCTCTTTCTGAAAAATGGCTCTGCCTACCTATCAATATCTATTGAGTCCCTACTATGTGCCAGGCACCATGTGAGGAGCTATAGATCCCAGGATATGCAACACTGTTTCATGGGAGACGGATTAGAAAATCAACAATAATAAGAATTTGATATGTGTTCTGATGGACGTATTCAGCTGGATGGTGGGGGTTAAAGTGGAGGTGAGGTCAGGAAATACTTCTAAGAGTGAGTGAGCTTTCATCTATGACTTAAAATCCCAAGGTGAACAAGCCAGGAAGGAGCATCCAGAGGAAAGGACCCACATGGGCAAAGGCATGAAGTGGGAGAGCAGAGTGAGCACGGCCCTTGCAGGGATCCCTGCATGGCTGGGAGAGCCAGCTCTTGGGGACAGGAGGATGACTCGGGCCAAGGCTAGACCTGAGAACAGGAGGGCTCACTGAGGCAGGCAGCGGGGACTTAGGGGAGTATTGTTTTCTGAACAAGACAGAGCTGTTCATACCTGGGCTGGGAGAGACTATTGACAATAATCAAACCTGAACTGAAAAGCTGGGGTGGCACCTGGTACCAGGGCTCAGGACCAATGCAGCACAGAGACGGTTAGGAGCAGGGTCTCTGGAGCCAGTCTGCCTGCACCTGAATGTTGGCTTAGTGTGACCCTGGGAAAGAGACTCGACTTCTCCATGCCTCAGTTTCTCCCTTTCAAAACAGGATAATAAGAGTACCTACTACACAGGTTTGTTGGGAGATCAGAGTAAGCCCATGCACGTAAAACTCTTAGAATAGTATGTGGCATATAATAACAGCCTAATAAATGTAAGATGCTGAAGAGTTCTCATTTGTCTTTCCCTCCACCTTATAGGTTTTGTCACCTTGGTCAAGTCTCTAATTCTCCCAGTAATGGGGGATCTGTGGGCTCTTGGCTCACCATAGGTGCTCAATGAATAGCAGCTGTCATTGTTATTGCTTCTGCCATCGTTATCACTACATCTGAAATAACAACGCTTTGCCTTCCCAGGGGACTGGGAGTCACAGCCACCATCCCCTCACCACAACCTGTCCAGGCGGGCTGACATGCCACCCAGGCAGGCAAGACAAATGGACTTGCCACCTACACGGAGCACACGTGCGCACCAGGGGCACGTAGCCCAACTCGTTAGCACAACAGGGCTCCCTTCTTTTCGGCACTGCTTCTCTGCTCTGCATGTGCTTTGCTCGGAGTGGAGGTCCCCGTTATTTATGTTTGGAAAATGCATTCAGGGCAGTTCCCAGAAGCACTTACAGAGCTCTTATTTAATTGCTACTTTACAAACTCGCTGTTCCGAAGAGTGAGGGATTGATGGCCCGGCCTGGCACCTGGAGTGGCCTTGCTGCAAATGCTTTTCCGAGAATGGTCTGGGAGCTGTCCTCTAAGGAGTCCAAGGCCCAATGCAGCCCTGGCCTACATCCAACTCTGGAGGGCGCTGTAGGACTTGTCACCCTAATCCCCAGCTATGGGATGACAGCAGCTGCCAGTGTGGGCACACACACACACACACACACACACGCACACGCACGAGCACACACACGCACACATACACTGAAGACCCCTCATCAGTTCAAGACCAAGAATGTGTAGGGATAGGAGAGGATCTGTCACTGTTCATAGACCTGCAAAACCCCAGCCATGAGAACATCCCAAACCCCAGATCTGGGCAGGGGGGACATTTTTTTCAGGTCCCACCAAGCCCATCTTCCATTTGCCTCATGCTCATGCATTGGGGTCCAGCAGGAGTGGGCCAGTGTCCCCAGCTCCCTCATGTTCAGAGCAAGTTATTTAATCTCACTGAGCCCCGGTTTTCTCACTTATAAACTGTGGTTTATAGATTCCATTTCTCAGCATCGTTGAGGGAATGAAATGAAATTATTATTGTGCCATTCCTGGCATGTAGAAGTAGAAGATCAATAAATGTTATTTATTGGATTTCTACAGCCACAGAAATAAAGGATCAACTGTCTTTCTTGAAGCTCTGAGATTCATCAAGGCTAAACCTCTCATCCAGATAAAATATGGGACTTCATAATGATCCCTTTTATTTATGCAGTCACTGTACACCATACTATCATGCTTTATGGTTCCCAAAAAGCATTTTACAAGCCTTCTCTCAAATGACCTTCACTAGTCACCAGGGTTTGGATTATGCACCTCATTTTACAGATGAGAAGCTGAGGCTCATATAGACAGAATGACTATTCGCCAGTCAATCAATTTCTGTCTCCAAATTTTGCTTGCTTTGCTTTGCACCACATTATCTAGCCTGCTCTCAGGTAGACCAAGGCCCGTTTGTGCCTCCAAGATGGTTTCCAGTGATCCCCTCTCCTGCGTTCATATCCTTGTACAGTCTCCTCCCACAGCGAAGAGGACAGACCTGAATAGTCAAAAGGATACTGTGGAAGTGACAGCATGTGGCCTCCAAGGCGAGATCATAACAGACATTGCTACTTCTACCTTGCTCTCTCTTGATCACTCCCCATGGGGGAAGCCTGTTGGTATGACACTCAAGCAGCCCTGCGAAAAGGTCCTTATGGTGAGGCACTGACGCCTTCTGCCTAACACCAAAATAAATTTGCCAGCTGCATGACCGAGCCATCTTGGAATTGGATTCTCCAGCCAAAAACCAAGACTTCCACCTCATCCTGACTACAACCTCACAAGAGATCTCCAAGCTAAAACAGCCCAACTCTTGTCATCCCTACCTACTTGCATCCTACACAACACATGCATTTATTGTAGACTACACCAGGGTTGTTTTTTGTTTTTTGAGACGGTCTCGCTCTGTTGCCCAGGCTGGAGTGCAGTGGCATGATCTCGGCTGACTGCAACCTCCGCCTCCCAGGTTCAAACAATTCTCATGCCTCAGCCTCAAATTAGCTGGAATTACAGACACGTGCCACCACACTCAGTTAATTTTTATATTTTTAGTAGAGATGGTATTTCATCATGTTGGCCAGGCTGGTCTCAAACTCCTGGCCTCAAGTGATCCTCCCACCTCGGCCTCCCAAAGTGCTGGGATTACAGACGTGAGCCACTGCACCCAGCCCAGTACTGTAATTATTATATATTTACTCCTTTGTTGGACACTTTTATTCTATCATTTGTCTGTAAGGTGTGTTTGTGCACTTCCCAGATAAAGGCCACACTACCACTCCTGTGTATGTGTAGCCCCCTCAAATGAGGATTCTAATAACCAACCTTTTCAAAAAGCAAGTGAGTTAGCACATATTTTAAATGTTCAAGACCAACACTTCTTGGCCTTTGGCTTTCTTTTCACCTCCCTTGTCCAAGTCTTCAGCTCAGACCCACATTTTTCCCCACTGGACTCTAGCAATAGCCTCCTAGCTGGTTTCCGTATTTCCAGTTGCACCTTTCTCTGTCTCCTCCACATTACTGTCATGCAAACATCATTTCATTTTTTTTTTAATCAGCTTTAAAAACCCAGTCACTTCACAGGAGAAAGCCGAGCTCTACAGCATGCCTTACAATACTTCCCGATGGGCCTCCACTCTCCATGTCTCCCCACTGAGGAGTCACTTCTAGAGCCCCGAGTGAATCCTGGCATTCCTGCCTCTGTGCTTTGGCACTAGCTGTGCTTTCTCTCAAGGAGCCCATATCTGCCTTGTCCCCCTGGCAAAATTCTATTTATCTTTCAAAACCCACCTCAGTCACGACTGTATTGAAATCTTCCCCACATCTCCAGGCAGAGTTAGGTCCCGCTCTGTGCTCCTGGCTATATCTCTCTGATAACACCCAACACTTTGTTAGAATTATATACTCTCCCCTGCTAGACTGGGAACTCCTAGAGTTCTGTTTATTTTTGTTCTCTCGGCGTCTAGTTTAACAGCTTGGCACATAATAGCTGATCAATGAAAATTTATTGAATCAGAAAGGTTTTGTGGTGGGATGGTGGGGGGAGGTAATTTTCATTCATTGAGCCAGCATATGTACAGCTCACTAGCATAGTGATAGACATACAGGAGGCTTTGCCATAAATGTTAAGGTTGGTGCCTTTTTTCCCTTCATCCAATGCATCAAGGGGCAGGCTTTGTTTGTTTAGTTTAACTGTGGCCCTATGGCTTTTTTGTGTGTGGTGGGGGGACAGAGAGTCTTGCTCTGTCACCCAGGCTGGAGCGCAGTGGTGCGATCTCAGTTCACTGCAACTTCCACCTCCCAGGTTCAAGCGATTCTCCTGCCTCGGCCTCCTGAGTAGCTGGAATTACAGGCATGCACCACCATGCTCAGCTAATTTTTTGTATTTTTAGTAGAGATGGGGTTTGGTTGCCCAGGCTGGTCTCGAACTCCTGAGCTCAGGCAATCAGGCCTCCTTGGTTTCCCAAAGTGCTGGGATTACAGCCATGACCCACCATGCCCAGCCCTATGGCTTCTTCTTTGAGCACTCCCAGCAATTCACAGAAGGGTCTGATTTTCCACTTGCTTTAAACTCTGCCTGAACTCTGCGGGCTGTTGATGCTCCATAGTTTCCAGCCCTGCCAGGTCTCCTGGAATCTTTGTATTTTTCTTTTATAAATCCTACCAATGGGTTTTATAAGGTCATGTAGCATTTTCCTTTCCTATCTTCAGTTCATGGAATCTCGCTGTACTCATTCATTCATTTATTCATTCATTTGTGCATTAGTAGCATGGGAGTTAGAGTTTGATATATACCGTAAAGCCTAACTGCCAGGGTTCAAATCCTGGCAAGTTCTGTGACCTTGGGCAAGAGACTTAACTTCTCTGTGCCCTTAGCTGCCACATCTATAAAGTGGGGATATAACAGTGTCTATGCCACAAGGCTGTTAGGAGGATTCTAAGAGACGGTATTGAGAAAAAGCAAGAAGAGCTCAATAAATATTAGTGTTTATTCATTCAGCAAACATTTCTTTAGTACTTATATGGAACAGGCCCTGTTAGATGTGGAAGAGAATAAGACAAATTTCCTGCATGCTGGAGTTCACAGATCAGTGAGGAAGACAGGGAAAGACAGATAATTACAAATGCCATAGAAATACTAAGGGAAGGCATGTTCTCGGTGGTTTACTGGGAGCAAAGAGGAAGGAGTAAAAATACGTTTGTTGATGAGGGAGTCAGAAATGCATTACTGAAAAAGTGACAGTTCTCCAGGTGCACACACAAATGAGAGTGGGAAAATGGCTGCAGACTCAGAGGGCCTTCAGTGGCATGCCACTCAGGGAACAGGCACTTGGAGAAACTGAAGCACTTAAAGCTCTGCCACCCTTACATTTGCATTTAAGAAAGCTCACTCTGTGACCAGTTTAGTGGCTACTGCAGTCATCCAGGCAAGATGTGATGCACTAAGATAGGGAAAAAGAAGGAACAAACTTGAAAGACATTTAGAACAGAAGGTTGACATACTTTATCTGTACAAGGCCAGATAATAAATATTTCAGGTTTTGCAAACCATACAACCTGCCACAATTCCTCAACTCCTCTGTTGCAAAAGTAGCCATAGACAATTTGCAAACAAATAAGCATGGCTGTGTCCCCGTAAAGCTTTATATTACCAAAGGAAGCTGAAGGCCAGATTGGACCCACAAGCCATAAGTTGCCAGCTCCTGATTTGAAGTCGAATGGACAGGAATCTACATCCATCCTGGATTGTAGGGAAAGCATAGGAGGAGGGCCACAGTGGAGGATTTCAAGAATCTCAAATGGCCGGGCACAGTGGTTCATGCCTGTAATCCCAGCACTTTAGGAGGCCGAGACGGGTAGATCATCTGAGGTCGGGAGTTCAAGACCAGCCTGACCAACATGGAGAAACCCTGTCTCTGCTAAAAATACAAAATTAGCCAGGCATTGTGGCAGATGCCTCTAGTCCCACCTACGTGGGAGGCTGAGGCAGGAGAATCGCTTGAACCTGGGAGGTAGAGATTGCAGTGAGCTGAGATTGCGTCATTGCACTACAGCCTGGGCAACAAGAGAAAACTCTATCTCAGAAAGGAAAAAAAAAAAAAAGAACCCAAATGGTCACCAGGTCCAGTGCTCTGTTGCTATGGTTAATGGCTAAACTATGTTCATTAATAATACAGAATTATCCCAAATGGTCACCAGGTCCAGCACTTCTTCCTTGACAGAATGCCTAGCAATATTCCACATCAAATTATGTTCTTCAAAAATGTAGAGATTGAGATTCAACAAACTCCTCTGTGTTAAAAGTGGTTTTTTTCTACAGCTGTTGATATGCCACAGAACTCATGATCCCACCCCCATCTTTAGAGAGATTGGAGAGCAATTGTGAGACATTGACCCAGGGTATAACCTTACAGATTGCCCAGCTCCTCGTTTCCAACACAAACCAGCTCCAGGCCTGTAGAAGTTAGAGCAACTACTTCCCAGCTGAGCTACACAGCAGGGAAAGGGCTGGCTCCGAAGGCAGCACACACACTTCAGCAGCCTGTCTGGATTTATGCAATAACAGCCTGCTGGAAAACTGCATGTGACTCTAATTTGGGGAAGTCGTAAGTACCAAGAAAGCTGGCTATTTAAAGAAATACTGCAGATAATGCTAATGTAAAGGGTCTCCCATTATATCCTTCCACACTGTTGGTAGGAACATCAATTGATGCAGAAGTTTTAAAAGGTGCTTTGGTCGTAGCTTTCCTAGTTTGAAAATACCCCTTTACCCAGCACTGCCACCTCTAGAAATCTATCCCCTGGAAATACTGGCAAGCACATATGAGCTACGTTATGCTTCTGGTAGCATTCATTGCAGGAGCAAGGTTAAAATTTAAATACTCATCAGTAGGGAAATGGCTAAACTACAGTTCATTCACGGTACAGAATACTACGCAACTATTAAAAGTTTGAGATCGATTTGTAGGAATTGACACACACAGTCCTGATTCATTGTTGTGTAAAAACCAAAACAGCGAGTCACAGTTCAATAAAAGTGATTTTCGTTTTGAGAAATAACTATGTAAGTATCCACATGAATGTATGCAATGCTTAGCAAGGCCAGGACTGGAGTGAGGCAATAAGGCACATCTAGAGAGCCAAATTTAAGGAGGCCCTCACTCTCAGGCTAAAAGAAGTATTGACTCTGCCCTGCACAAGCCAGAGAGTGAGGACCTCCTTAAATTTTGCACCCAAAGTGCCTAACCAGGCCTCACCCTAATCTGACCCTTACACAGAAAAAGGTTTTGGCCTGATACACAGGTTATCTCTGGAGAGAAGAACTGAAAGAATGGCAGGGAGAAATCTTCACTTTTGACTTTATGACATTTTGTAATATTCAATTTTTTAAATAAAAATTTGTGAATTCACTAAGTTATTAACAAAGCAGAATTTCATTTTAAAAATCCACCATCAATCTATCTCATAAATGTAGACTCAGATAAACTATTTTCTAAAATGCACATCTGTATATTACTCTAATAAAAGCTAGTATTAATTTATTAAGTGCAAATGTGTCTGGTATTTTCATGATACTGGATAGCATGACCACAGTCACAAAAAATGTTGGCTTAGCCAAGTAGGAGTTGCTTTTTCTCACGTAGCAAGAAGTCTGGGTGTAAATGCAGTGAGAGCTAGTGTGGCAGCCCCAGTATGCCATCAGTGATGCTATTAATTAGTCAGCTTTCCCCAGCTGTGCTGCCATAAGGAATAACCCCAAATCTCAAAGGTTTGTTTTCCGCTCCCATTAAATGCCCTTCACAAGTCAGCTGCAGTTCTGCTTCTATAATCTTCTTTCTGAGGTCTAAGCAGAAGAAGCCCCTCTTTGGGACTTGCGGCCTCATGTCAAAGGAAAAGCAAAATCATGGGATGGCACTAAACTTCTCAAGCAAGGCACAGTCACTTCTGCTCACATCCCCTGGCTAATGCAAGACACGCACCATGCCTGATTGAATAGCATGGCAGTGCTCTCCTCTCCCATGAAGCGGCAGGAGCCAGGGTCCTACAGAAAGAAAGGCACTGTGAATATGTCTTGAACAAATCATTCAATCTACCCATAGGGACCAAGGCGCCATTGTCTTCTATTTATAGCATGTGCCCCTTGCCCTCCTGGTCACCAGACTGAAGCTCAACCTTCTGGCATTTCACTTGAACAATAAGAAAAAAATGAAAGCTAAATTGAGAAATGTATACATCAGCTGACACCACCCTCTTTCACAGTGTTTTCAAACCTTCATCCAGTGACTTAAGGACTAACAGGTAGGTAAGTAACAGCATGTGCCACATACACATCATCGTTGCTAACCTTCACGATCACCAGGGATATGCTGTTTGCTCCATTTCACAGATGAACTAACTGAGGCAACAGAGTAAATGACACATCCAAGATCACACAGCTGTTAAGTGGGCTGAGCCGGAGTTTCTCATCCAGGCGTGTCTGTCTCCATGCCCTCTCTGCTGCCTTTCCAGCGACTAGAAGAGATCAACTGTTTGATTGGATGATCAGCCCTCAATTGCTTCTACTTAAATGCATGTGAGTGTATATGTGTGCACGTGTTCGAGACAGATCTCGGCCACAGTTAATGCTGGATCTCAGCCTCAGTACTGGATTTCTAAACACATGACCACATCCTCTAAGCTACCTCTGTCCACATCAGGTGACAGGTCCATTAGTTTCGGCACAAGCCAGAACTAAAAACTAGCCCAAAAGAAAATCAGTGATGTTAATGACAGAGCAGGCAAAGAGGTGCAGAGGAGGAGCAGAAAGTGCTCTGGACCAGCGGGAGAACACTTGAGCTTGACTCCCAGCCCTGCCTCACACCAGTTATTTAAAAATAAATTCAGGTATATGTCTACATCTCTACTTTCATCTGCAAAAATGGAAATATCACGTCTACCTCAAAGTTTTGCTGAAAAGATTCAGTGAAATAATACAAATACACTCATCTAGCACAGGTAAGCTCTCTCCAGAAGTTAGTTTTCTTCCCTACCGAGACTTCCTGATACTTCATCAAAATGTCTTGTAAATGGAATTCCACTCCTCCATCAACGTGCATAGCCATCCCAGGGAGTCCTGTCTTTATTTCTCATAGGTTATCAGTTGGCAGAAGCCCTCACCATTACAGTTTTGCCAGCTCAAGAATATAGCAGACTGGATCAAGTTTTCCTAAGAAATTTCAGAAAAAAAAAAAAACAAGACTATCTTGAACATCTTTGGATGATCTGATGCTTTGGCCTGATTACCATTTGGGAGGAATCCACTCCACCACTCTCTTCATTCATTCCATAAATATACATCAAACATCCCTTTCAAGAGAGATCCTCACTAGTGAAGAAAGCCCTCCAAGCAGACCTGTAAACAGCAGAGCATGTTGGGAGCTATGTAAGCATTTGATATATCTGGAGTATAAGTTTCGTCTAAGTTTGGGGTCTGTTCTGAAGACTGACTTGTGTACAGAGCACTTGCCTAGGTGCCAGTAAAAGACAAAGGAGCCTGGGCCCTCAAGTGCTGACAGTCTTTTGAAGGAGAGATTGTGATGTGCAAGCAGAGATATAAATGCATTTATTTGCTATCCCTGTACTGAGAAAGGAAATAGGTGGGAAAATTCAATATACTGTGGCTGGAATGCGATGGGGGAGGGGAGGCAGAGGCAGAGGCGGAAGAGAGCCTCTGATTACTTTATTGATGATGATGGAGGCTTTAGTGCATGTCAGGGAGGGAAGTCAGTCTTCAGGAACCATTCCATTTGCCATCTTCAGTGGTATCCTGATTATATTTTGGCGATCACCTCCCCTTCTTGTAAACAGTTGAACTTCCCAGTGATTTCCATAAAAGGTATAGGTGTGTGAGACACTGATTCCCTCAGTCCTGGTTGGGGAGGCAGTGCTTAGCAGTCACTTATGGCCAGAAGTAGCCTTAAGATAAAGAAGTACAACTTATCCTTTCACTCAATCATGTCTTATAAGCGTACTATCCTTTGTGTGTCAGAATATAAAAGCAGTTGAGAAATGAGGCAACCAAGTCCAGAGGGACTATTTTTCAAGGCATCCTGACCTCCGTGGTCGACAGGGAGGGAACCCGATCAAGTATAGAACCCAATCAAAGTCAACAGAAAATTCCCTTACTAGAACTTGATTCATGCGTGTGTCCAGGACTAAGAACATTTTCTCCAGTGGCAGCTCCTGGGTGAGGCTGCTGAGGAGTTCCTGCTACCGACACCCTCTGAAACTCCTGCCTGGCCTTGTCTTTTCCAAATCTAAGTTTTCCACCTCTTCTCTTAGGAGCTCCCTTTAATTCTTCCAATAGATTCTCTCTTTCATTTAAGTTAACCCATCAGTATCTGTTGCTTACAACCAAGGAATGCTAACCAATCCCGTGGTTGCCGTGTGGCATGGTGTGTGGTAGTGTGTATGTTTGTGTATGTGTGTGTGTCTGTGTGTAGCTGTGTTTTGTGTAACTTAAGGTCTCAAACACCCTTTGTACCTGTGAAAGCTGAAGCCCTTCTTTGCTCTCTCACTCTCATCTCCATTCTGTTTTCCCAGTTTCTAAACCTTCCCCTAAAGTCCTTGGGGGCCAGAAAATGGGGTGGCAAGGAGCTGTGAACCCTGACCCACCCCTCAGAGGTGTGCTGGCAATTATAGGGCTGGTGACTGAGCACTGGGGAAGGTAGGAGCAGGACTTGAGAGAGGAGGGGGAAGCAGAAATACATTTCTGGGGCCTGGGGGCTGTGGGGACTGTGCTACAGTAAGTACAAATCTAATGGAATGATCCTACGCTGGTCTGCCCTTTGGGGTAGGAGGGGACTTTTTCTTTTCCACCAGGGTCTGAGTCCACCACTGTTCGCTGCCATGGTGGGAAGTTAGGAAGGAGTTTCCACCTGTCATTAAAGAGTCCACTTAGCTCAAGACAACCAGGGGTAGGTCACCAGGATGATATACAGAGATGAGCAATATAGCTGGTATTTACTATTGAAAACACATAAGAGCAAATATTTGGCTAAGTGTTTATTTGCTAGTGGAACTTCTTAAATGGTTGAATGGAGCCCAAGTATCAGCATGGGGAGTTTGATTTAAAACAAACTGAAGAAGTGTTTCTCCATAGTTGCGAGCTCAGAGAGCTTTGTTTCTTTGGCTCTGGAATCCCCAGGGGACTCTGTTCCTCAATTCCAGACAGCCTTGTAGGGATCCCCAGCCCGGAGGGCGCTTCCTGCCTCTGCAGCCAGCAAGGCGAGGGCCTCATGTACCCTCATCAAAACCGAATCCCAGCACCCTTCAGGCCCAGTGCAGAGCTTGGAGTGATGAGAAACATCCTCCATGCCTCTGGGTGTGTTCTGTTATGGAGCAGCCATTGGGGGCGGCTAGCTCTCAGCATCACTCTGACCAGCCCTCTGCAGATCCAGACCCATCTGTCTCCTGCCTTCTCCCTTTCTTACTTGTTTTTTCTCTCCATGTGAAGTTTAGTGCTTGTGAAGTGTATATCTCTTGCTTTTAACTCTGAGCAGCTGGGGGCAGGGAAGGGCGGGACTGTCCTTTACCAAGGGATCTCCTGAGCACATATCTTCTCTCCCAGGAAGAAAAAAAAATCCAGCATCTCCTGGATCCCTACCACATGCCAGGCTGCATATAGGGCACTTCCTCATTCCTCATCTTGGTTCACTCATACAGCAAAGGAGATGGTCATCTCCATTTTACAGAGAGGGAAACTGAGGCTCAAAGATGAACCAGGGTTTGTCTGAAGTCATATAGTTGGAAGATGGCAGAACAAGACCTGAGCATGGATTTGTTGGACTCTAAAGTCTACACTCTTGGCTAGGCACAGTGGCTCACACCTGTAATCCCAGCACTTTGGGAAGCCGAGGTGGGTGGATCACCTGAGGTCAGAAGTTCAAGACCAGCCTGGCCAATATGGTGAAAACCTGTCTCTACCAAAAATACAAAAATTAGCCAGGTGTGGTGGTGGGTACCTGCAGCCCTAGCTACTGGGGAGGCTGAGGCAGGAGAATCGCTTGAACTCAGAAGGGGGAGGTTGCAGTGAGCCAAGATCATGCCATTGCACTCCAGCCTGGGTGACCAGAGTGAGACTCCTTCTCAAAAAAAATAACAATAATTAACTCTATACTCTTTTTTATTCCCTCCTCTTGCATTTTCTGGCTTTATGGGCCATTATGCTGACAATGATCAAGACCTGTGAACATCAAAGAAGACAAGCATGGCTCAATCCATTTATCAAAACCCTTGATTCTTAGGAGGGATGGCCATCCACAGCTCGGGCAGAGCACAGCCCATTCTGAACTGCTGGCTCCGTCTATAGCAGGATCCAAACCTCCAGGACACTTACCGGGCACTATAAGGGGTCAGCGGCTACTGTCATCCCCTCCTCAAATTCATTCTGCTCAAGAAAATGGGCCAACAGAGAGGAAAAAGCTTAGGCCCTTGCCCTATTGTCCCCTGAAAACGTTCCTCCCTCCCTTCCATATTCCCACCTGGGCTTCTGAGGCCGCAGACCTAGGTACATGACTGGAACAATTACATACCACCTCTGAGCCTCTGGGGCCTCCTCTGTAAAATGGGGATAATCAGGCCTCCAAGTGGCATTTTTTTTCCCTTTTTGAGATGGACTCTCACTCTGTCACCCAGGCTGGAGTACGGTGGTACGATCTCTGCTCACTGCAACCTCTGCCTCTTGAGTTCAAGTGATTCTCCTTGAATTGTTTCAGCCTCCCGAGCAGCTGGGATTACAGATGCCCACCACCACCCCCAGCTAAGTTTCGTATTTTTAGTAGAGATGATGTCTCACCATGTTGGGCAGGCTGGTCTCAAACTCCTGACCTCATGTGATTTGCCTGCCTTGGCCTCCCAAAGTCCTGGGATTACAGATGTGAGCCACTGCGCCCAGCCAGAGCAGCATGATTAAATAGAGGTATTAAATAAGAGGACAGTGTAGGCACTAAGTAGTCACTCAAAAAAGTGTTACACTCCCCCCCAGTGCCACTACCACACACTTGCACGTGCACACACGCTTCCACTGAATCACGTAAGGGAATGCCCAGTTCCTAAAAGGGAGAGAAAAGTCCACACCTCCAGCCTAAAGCAGCCCCCCACCCCCACCTGAAAAACTGAATAGTCAAAGCCAGTCCTTTAACCTTTGCAACTCTGCAAATTGCAAGCAAACAAGGCTACTCATGATAGGCAGCCCTGGAGTTTGGCCAGATTCCTGAAGGGGAGAAAAAACATCAACTAAATCTCCATGAAACGGTCCCCAGAAAGAAACTGTCCTTACTAAGGGACCCCTGCCTTGCCTCTGCTGGTCTGAGCTAAGCCTTGTGGTAGGAAACCCCTCTGCAACGAAGCATCCTTGACTTCAAGTACTTCAGTTCCTCACAATAGGCCTGATGGTGCTGAGGAGGCATCTCATCCCCCATCTCACAGAAGGGGAAACTGAGGCTCAGAAAAGGTAAGCAACCAAGCCAAGTTCACAAAACAATTCGAGATTAATACTCTATCTCCCAAGACGGGCAGATCTACATTTCCGGAAAGGAAAGTGTGATAAAGTATACTGGGTGTAGGCTGGGCACAGTGGCTCACGCCTATAATTCCAGCACTTTGGGAGCCTGAGCGGGCAGATCACCTGAGATCAGGAGTTCAAGACCAGCCTGGCCAACATTGTGAAACCCTGTCCCTACAAAATACCAAAATTAGTTAGGCGTACTGGTGCATGTCCGTAATCCCAGCTGCTCGGGAGGCTGAGGCAGAAGAATCACTTGAACCCGAGAGGCAGGGGTTGCAGTGAGCCAAGATCGCACCACTGCACTCCAGCCTGAGTGACAGAAGGAGACTCCATCTCAAAAGAAAAAAAGCAGGTGGGGTGCAGTGCTTACACCTGTAATCCCAGCACTTTGGGAGGCCAAGGTGGGTGGATCACCTGAGGTCAGGAGTTCGAGACCAGCCTGGCCAACATGGTGAAACCCCCTCTCTACTACAAATACAGAAATTAGCCTGGTATGGTGTTGGGTGCCTATAATCCCAGCTACTTGGGAGACTGAGGCGGGAGAATCGCTTGAAACCAGAAGGCAGAAGTTGCAGTGAGCCGAGATTGCACCATTGCACTTAGCCTGGGTGAAAGAGTAAAACCCCATCTCAA
This sequence comes from Cacajao melanocephalus, assembly GCA_963573385.1. NCBI lineage: Eukaryota > Metazoa > Chordata > Mammalia > Primates > Pitheciidae > Cacajao > Cacajao melanocephalus. The sequence continues at coordinate 66,834 of CAUYLG010006346.1, read as the reverse complement.
AAGAAAAACAAAAAGCATGCTAGGTATTGCAAAATAGGGTTATAACTAGCGAAAAGAGAAATATGTTTCATTTGAATTGTACAAATTACTAAAAGTTAGATAAATGTGGTATTGGACATGAGTTAAAAGATAATTAAGAAATATTTCTTTAGACCTTGGGGGTAAGTAATCCAATAGGAATTATGTAAAAACCACTCTACATTTTTGTGAAGGAAGTCTTTCCTCTCCTTTCTCTCCTCTCTCCTCCCTGCCCCCTCCCTACATACACACAATTGTTCTGCAGTTGTTTCAAATTAGGGCAAGAATGAAACAGCACGTAATTAAAATGATGACACCTTCATATTTTTCCTAATACTCTTCTCTAATTGGAGCATCGCTCCAACTCTATGTCGTATGCAGGTTTTATTTTCCACGTGAAGAGAAAAAAGAGAAATACGGTCATTTTCTCAGCATCATACAGCATCTTAGTATCAGAAATTTCTAGCCCAAGTGGTCTCTAACACTAAAAATCCTTGCTCTCTCCACCATTCTTCTGCCTGCCCTTGAGTCTCCCAATGGGGCCCTGGTCAGACTGGCTTCTGGATTTTCAATATTTTTTTTTTCTTATAAATTACCTGTTCACTCCTTTGCCCCGATTTTCAACATTCTTAGCAGAAAAACATGTCTGGAAGTGTAATTACACTGATTTTATATAGATGTATAGATGTGTATATGCACACTTATACATGTCTGTAACATATGTTTGTATATTTGAATGTATATATAATACATGTACACACATGTATAATGTTTAGTTCAAAAATCTTACATCTTATAACTACATTTTTGTGAAAAGAAGTGTGCGTATAAAAGACAACTCTTGCCAGGCGCAGTGGCACGTGCCTGTCGTCCCAGCTATTTGGGAGGCTGAGGCTGGAGGATCTCTTGAGTCCAGGAGTTCTGGGCGGTAGTGCACTATGCCGATCAGGTGTCTGCACTAAGTTCGGCATCAATATGGCGACCTCCCGGGAGCAGGGGATCACCAGGTTGCCTAAGGAGGGGTGAACCGGCCCAGGTTGGAAACGGAGCAGGTCAAAACTCCCGTGCTGATCAGTAGTGGGATCGCGCCTGTGAATAGCCACTGCACTCTAGCCTGGGCAACATAGCAAGACCCCATCTCTTTAAAAAAAAAAAAAAGAATTCTTTTGAAATGAGAAGGCAAAAAAGGAAAAGAAAATGCATAAAAGGAAGTGCGTGAAGGAGGAAGACAAGAAAAAGGAGATAGAAAAGTAAGAGCTGGAGTCAAAAGAAAAAGGGAAGGGTGGGTAGGTGAAAGAACTGCCAGAAGAGGAATAGAGAAAGTAAAGATGAAGACGTCTCTTCTCAGCAAAATAAATAGCCACACCCACTCTGAGGCCATTAACTTGCCAAAAATTCTGAGGAGGCTCCTCGAGCCCATCACTTAGAGGACATTTATCGCAGATCTACTCTGTACACAGTTCTATCCACATGCTCAGCAGTGCCTGTACAAATAAAGGACAAAGAGAAGCACCCAACACTCCTTCCAATACTTTTTTCCTCCTTTTTCTTTTAAAAAAAATTACTATGTGTCTGTTTGTCTCTCTAAATAAACTTTTTCTTCCTTGAGAACAGGGGCTGTGCTTGCTCCTTTTTACTTCCCACAACATGTGGCACAGAATAGACACTTAATAAATACCTGGGGATGGGCAAGGTGGCTCAAGCCTGTAATTCCAGCACTGTGTGAGGCCAAGGTGGGAAAATCGCTTGAGGCCAGGAGTTCGACACCAGCCTGGGCAACATAGAAAGCCCTTGTCTCTACAAAAAAAAAAAAAAAAAACAAAACTGCGTGTCACACCTGTGGTCCCAACTACTCGAGAGGCTGAGGCAGGAGGATCAATCTCTCTCTCTTTTTTTCTTTTTTTGAGACGGAGTTTTTGCTTTGTTGCCCAGGCTGAAGTACAATGGCACAATCTCGGCTCACTGCAACATCCGCCTCTTGGGTTCAAGTGATTCACCTGCCTCAGCCTCCTGAGTAGCTGGGATTACAGGTGCCTGCCACCATGCCTAGCTAATTTTTGCATTTTTCAATAGAGACAAGGTTTCACCATGTTGGTCAGGCTGGTCTTGAACTCCTGACCTCAGGTGATCCACCCACCTCGGCCTCCCAAAGTACTGGGATGACAGGCATGAGCCACCGCACCCAGCCGGTAAGAGGATCTCTTAAGCCCAGAAGGTTGAGGCTGTAGTGAGCCTTTATCACGCCACTGCACTCTAGTCTGGGCCACAGACCAAGAATCTGTCCAGATAGATAGATAGATAGATAGATATAATAGATAATAGATAGATAGATGACAGATAGATGATAGATAGATAGATATAATAGATAGATGACAGATAGATAATAGCTGGATAGGTAGATAGAGAATAGCTTGATAGAGAGATAATAGATAGCTGGATAGATAGACATAATAGATAATAGCTGGATAGATAGAGAATAGATAGCTGGATAGATAGATAATAGCTGGATAGATAGATAGATAATAGATAGCTGGATAGATAGAGAATAGATAGCTGGATGGATGGATGGATAGATAGCTGGATGGATGGATGGATGGATAGATAGATAAACCATCTGGAAATTAAGCCAACAACAAAACAATGAGAGTCCCAAGCGCAGGTCTCTAGTGGAGATGGGGAAGACTCCCCAGCCCCCGCCTTATCTCCCATCACCATCAGAAACCGTGAGCAGCATCTTAGTCCAGTCGAAATAACTTGAACTGTGGAGGCAATCACACTGTGATCTCTGTCTCACTGTGTGACTGGGACAAGTGACTCCAGATATTTGAGTTTGTTTCCTCATTTTTCAAATAAAAATATATTCCCTAGTTGTTGGAAGGATGAAATAAGAGAATTAGATGGTGGCACCTGATGCATAGAAGGGCTCTATCCAGCACTCCTCTTTTCTGTGCCTTTCTCTAGATAACAACAGCACAGAGCCCAACTCCTTCAACAAACTCATGAAACTAAAAGGACACCAGATCACTCAAGAAGTAACTAGCTTCATTCCTACAAGAAATAGACCCTTTCAGAATTTTGCAGGAATGCTTTGGGGGTATACTGTTTTAACTCAATGGCATTTTCATAAAATGATAACAGTACCGTGGTGGTTGCCTTACATATACATTATATCTCATTAAATCTTTGTATCACTTCTATGGAGTAGGTGTCCACAGAGGAATGGACAGAGCTCTTAAACACTCACCCAAATTTGCACAGCTCATGGTGAAGGAGCCAGGATTTGAACATTCCCTTGTGGATCCATCTGATTCTAAAGTATATTCTCTTTCTCCTCCACCCCATGGCCTCTGTCCATATATGTCGAAATAACTTTTCATTCTCATCAGGAGCTTCAGTCAGAAGATGAAGGAATGAAAATGGGGTGGGGTAGGGTGTGCGGGAAAGGGTGCCAAGAATCCCTATGCTTTCTAAAATGAGTAGAAACATTCCAATTCCATTTTTACTGTCTATTGCATTGTAAGAGCACAAAGGCCCCAGCCAAACCCCTAAATATTTAAAGAGTAACAGAACTCCAGATTAAATTAATATCCACGTTCAAACAGTAGCTGCAATGGGGCAATTGCCAAGTTATTCCTACCCTCATGAGAAACAGGAGAAAGAAAATATTAGCCAGGACCTTCGATCTGGAGCACTGAAATCAGATCCCAACAAGGCAATGCTGTGCTGGGGAGCTTTAGCACAATCAAATCTTTTCATGTTTCAACTCAGCCTACTCCTTTCTCACTGGGCTCTCGGCTAACAGCTTCCCTCCAGCGACAATGAATTGGTACCAAAGTGATCTGTACTGTTTTGACACTAAGCATCAATTCCACAGACTTGGTTTTCATCGACAAATCAATTATTCTAGCTCATTACAAGGCCAGAGTGAGTTTTCCCATCAGAATAGAAACTTTCATTCATTCTGCCTTTCATTTGCCCAGGAAGGAAAAACAAAGGAAGGCAGGAGGGAGCTATGCTCAAGTTATTAGAGAATGCCCACATGTTTTCTCCCTGGGACAGAACCCAGAGAGATGAAATGTCACTGAGCCAACTATGCAGAGTTCCAGGAGGAAGATTTGGGCTTCCTGAGAACAGCCCAGTCTGTCTGCATCATCTCCATCTCAGAGCCACCAAGAGGCACCCTTGACAAAAGCTTCAGACTAGCAGAGAGAGTGGAGCAGGTTGGATTCGCAGAAAGTGAAATCGAGCCACAGAGGAAAGTTGTGGGATAAAAGCTGTATTAGATTGCAGCCCTTCTCCTGCAAGGAGACAATCGCCCCAATACCATGAGTAGCCCATCAGAGAGAGCATCCCCTAGGCACCAAGATCCAAGACAGGCACATGCACTGCATCCCTCCCAATGCCTTCCACAGAGTGTCAGTATAAGAAGCACAGTCCAGGCTGGGCATGGTGACTCACACCTGTAATCCCAGCACTTTGGGAGCATGAGGCTCACGGATCACGAGGTCAAGAGATCAAGACCATCCTGGCCAACATGGTGAAACCCCATCTCTACTAAAAATACAAAATTAGCCAGGTGTGGTGGCAGGCACCTGCAGTCCCAGCTACTCGGGAGGCTGAGGCAGAAGAATCGTTTGAACCCAAAAGGTGGAGGTTGCAGTAAGCCAAGATCACACCACTACTCTCCACCCTGGTGACAGAGCAAGACTCCATCCAAAAAAAAAAAAAAAAAAAAAAGAAGCACAGTCCAGTGCAACAAGCAACTGCTCACTTATTCCAAGTCTATGAGTCTATGACCCCTAAAAGAGGACTCCTGGGAAAAATGACTGCAAGTGACCTCAGTGTTAAGGAAAGTTGCTCTCCAGAGAAACCATTTATTTTATTTTATTTTATTTGTGTGTTTGTTTGCTTATTTATTTATTTTAAGACAGAATCTCCCTCTGTCGCCCAGGCTGGAGTGCAGTGGGGTGATCTCAGCTCACTGCAACCTCCACCTCCCAGGTACAAGCGATTCTTCTTGCCTCAGCCTCCTAAGTAGCTGGGACTGCAGGCGTGCATCATGACACCCAGCTAATTTTTGTATTTTTAGTAGAGATGGGGTTTTAACATGTTGGCCAGGCTGGTCTCTAACTCCTGACCTCATATGATCCACCCACCTCAGCCTCCTGAAGTGCTGCGATTACAGGCGTGAGCCACCACACCCAGCCGAAACCAATTTTTTAATAGACAACATAAATGTTCTCAATTATGTCTTCTGCTTTATTCTGGCCAACTAAAAGCTCAGAAACAAATTTACTAAATAACTTTAACAATTGTGCAAGATTCCAAGTTGTGCATGCTTGTGTCCTAACCCTGCCTTCGCTTCATATTTCTGTTCAGCTCTTCTTTCTTTTTGCCATGATTTCTTTAATAGACTACATTTTTTTAAAAGACCTGTCTTGTCTCCTGTCTGGAAAGAAAAGAGGTATAAGGAATCAAATCAGTCTTCTGTTAAATAAATAAACAAAATGCAAACTTTGGTTTTATTCTCACAAAAGCCTGTTGGGACAGTCATCATGGTCCTCAAGTTTTGGCTGAGAAAATTCTGGCACAGAGAGCTTAAGTAACTTACTCAAAGTCACATAGCTAATAAGAGACATGGCCAGGATACTAACTCAAGTTTTTCTGACTTAAAGGCCCACGTTTTTCCACTGCCCTGTGCTGCCAGATATTACCCCTGAAAGCTTTCCCTGGCCTCCTGATTCAGGTCTCAAGGCCTCAAGACCTTTCAGAGTCCAAGAGTCAAGCACAGAACCAGCCACTGCTCCCATCTTCTCCCCTTTCACCAGGACAGGACAAGAGGACACAGGTGCAGGCTCCAACTCCACATCCCCCTCCAGCCCAAGCCTGGCCAGTCTTGAGCCAGCATGTCAAGGGCTTGGCGCCTTCATTCCGGAGCCCGCGCGTGCTGGGAGGGAAGCCTCATGCATGTGTTTCTGATTTGCATGCATCCCGCCTGGTCTCCACAGAGCCATTCCAAGTCCGAGAAGCTGTGGGAGACTTTTTTTTTTTTTTACACACACCCCCCTTCTCTTCCTATCCCTCTCTCTGACAGCTTTTCTCTTTGAATCAGAGAACTAGACTCTGCCAAGTGAAAATGTAACTCAAACCTCAAAGGGCTCAACAGCGGCTAGAAACTCACAAGGCATGATCACCCTAGAGAGGCAGCGCTCTGCTGTCGGGAGTCCCGCTGGGTGCAGCTCTCTGCCTGCCAGAGGGTGGGGTGGGGGCAGGGGGAGACTTCACTGAGGTCTGGGTATTTTTAGTTGATAATGATTCTAAATGGCCTTGCGCCTTCGACTTAGAGGTGGAAGTGATTTCTCCACTTTATAGGCAAGGAAGCAAGACTCTGAAAGTTTAAGACCGTTTTATTTATCTAGTGCCTACTGTGCACTGATTGCTGTACATATGTATCTCTACATCCTCATAGCAATCCAGGATGGCAGGTGGGAGTTTCCAGGGGGATGCTATCTTCCCTTCATCACACAGCTTGTAAGAAGTGAAGTCTGAACTCAAACCCAGGACCATGTGATTCCAAAGAATTTTTTTCCATCATGCAGCAGGGCATCCAGAGAAGGTGGGGAGCACCCCAAGAGCTGCTAGCAGGGAAATGGGTACATGCACTTGAAACCACCCAATATTCCCCTGAGCACCACAAACAAGCAAAAGATTCACCAAGCCAAGCCTGTTATCTACCTACTTGCCAGCACGTGAGTTTGTCTAGAAATGGCTTTCTCAAGGAGGTGAGTCCTAGGCTGGACTGCAGAGGATGGGGAGCAGCAGCCACTGGGGGCAAGTACCTAAAGTGAATGGTGTTTGTCTTTGAGATCCCTTCCCTGAGTCACCACCACCACCACTGCCACCAAGACTGGCTACATCATTTACTGGCACAATGCCAAATGAAACTGTGGGGTCTCATGTTCAAAAATTATTCTATTTAGGATGGTGACAGGAGGGCAAAAAGCCCTGTGCAACTGCTCAGGAGGATGCCCATGAAGCGGGCCCTCAGCGACTCCCTCCATACCCACTTTAGAGCCTAGGAGCCACTTTATAGATCATCCAGTCCCAGAAGCCCAGAGGGACTGCACACGGCTTAGGAGCTCATAGGTGGCCTGGCAGGGACCATCACCAACATTCCTGTCTCCCCATCTAGGGCTCTCTCCAAATATATCATTGCCTACCCAATCTGATCTCAAGCAGGCTTGTAAATACCTGTTGATTTAATTCCACTGGGGGAAAAAAAGTGACATTCATTCACAACCAAGTGTGAATAATCAGTACCAGTTTAAACAGTGACCCTCCCACAGGGATTCTCATTTTCACAGAGATCAAAGCCTTAAACTCAAGGAATACACTTTACTTGGTGGCCCTTTAGGCATCAAAGAGCACATAAGGAGGGGTATTGGGGACAGAAGAGAGAAGGCATTTTCCTGCCCACTCATGGGTCAGGCCAATCCCAGAGAGGCAATACGTAGAGAAACCTGGTGCTAGATCTTAGGGACCCCTGCTGGTCTCTCACAGTGGCTCAAACAAGGACTTAATTTTCATCACAAGGTCTTACTCCAGCTACTGGTCACTGCACTCTCCACCACAGCAAATCTCTCTCTATGTGAAGCTGGACCTCCCACAACTTTGGCCTTTCCCCCAACCTTGGTGTGGAATCAGTTCTTTCCCAAAACCAGAGGTGAAGAAGGAAAAGAGAGAGGAAGAGAAAATAGGATGGAGAGCAGATGGGAGGAATAGAAGGGAGGACAGAAGAAAGAACAAACATTGATTTTGCCTTTAATTGACTGTAAGCTTTGTGAGAACAGAGACCATAGCTGACTTATTCCCCCAGAGCCTAAGGTAACCAAAGCAGCCAGTGCAATGCCTGATATACTGTAGGTGCTCAATAAATATTATGGATGGGGGAATAGATGGACGGATAGCTGGTGTGTGGATGCATGAGTGGATGGATAGGCGTACATGTAGATGGATGGACATGTGGATGGATGGATGGATGGATGGATGGAGAATCAGTAGGTGAATGGGTGAAAGGGTGATGAACAGTCATATACATCAACGTGTTAATGGATGGATGCGTGGATAGATAGGTCAGCGGGTGGATTAAATGCTAGGCCCTGTGTTAGATGCTTTTTATTTATTTATGTCCTTTCATGCTTCAAACACTGCCTTGAATTCTCTTTGAACAAAGTAGAGGTTTAAACAATTACACTATCCCTCATTAGCTGTGTGAGTTAAGTATTATGACTATCCTGTAATTCAGATGGGGAACCCATGACTCTGAGAGGTGAAATATCTTGTGCAAGGTCTTCTAGCTAGGAAGGGGCCCAGCCAAGATCCAAATCTCGATCTGTATAAGTTAACCCAAAACTCTCACCACTGCACTAGCTTGCTAAAGAGGCTGAGCATTTACCTGGGGACATTCCACAGCATTTTCTGCCTAACCTTAACCCTGAATCTCAGCCCCAACGCCTGCTCGAGGACACAGGCACACTCAGTATCTTTTCTAATAACATTCATTTACACTCCTTGATATGTCACTTTTTTTTCCTGGAATATTCCAACTAATGCCTCCTGTCCCACAGAGATGAACAGACCAGGCTGGGTAAGGCAGGGCATGAAGTCTCTCTAACACAAAACCAAACCATATAAGTAAGTGCAGTGTCCCGGTGATCTGTCAGCCCAGCTTTCTGCTACTCTGATCTTCTTTTTTTTTTTTTTTTTTTTAAGACAGAGTCTTGTTCTGGCTGGAGTGCAGTGGTACAATCTTGGCTCACTGCAACCTCCGCCTCCTGGGTTCGAGCGATTCTTCCGCCTCAGCCTCCCGAGTAGCTGGGACCACAGGGGCGTGCCACCATGCCTGGCTAATTTTTTTGTATTTTTAGTAGAGACGGGGTTTCACCATGTTGGCCAGGATGGTCTTGATCTCTTGGCCTCGTGATCTGCCCGCCTCGGCCTCCCAAAGTGCTGGGATTACAGGCGTGAGCCACTGCGCGCCCGGCCTACTCTGATCCTGATTCTGATCTCCATATCCCAAAGGCACATAAATACAAAATTATGTACACACACAGACTCCATGTGTGTATATAATTTTGCTTTTATTGATTGTAAGCTTCATGAGGACAGAGACCATAGCTGATTTATTCCCTCAGAGAACAAGTGATCTAATTCGTTGTGTTGTGGTATTCACTGTTTTGTGTGTCAACTCTTCATAGTCCAATGCCTGAGCTCCACAAAATCATATAAACTCCAACTCTATCTTTGTGAGCATGGTAGGCAGCTTCTAAGAAGTCTCCCAAAGGTCCTTGCCTCCTGGAATATATGACCTTTTAAAATATTCTCCCCTTGAGCAAGAGCTGGATCTAGAGGAGTATGGATGTCCCTTCTAAGATTAGGTTACCAAAAGATTCTGGTTTCTGCCTTGTTCGCCTCCTTTGCCTTCTTGCTTGCTCGCTCTCACTGCAGACCAGCTCCCATGTTTATGAAGCAGGACAATCTCAGCCACCAGCCAGTGAGGAACTGAGACTCTCAGTCCAACAGCCATTAAGGAACTGAATCCTGCCAACAACCTCCTGAGTTAGATTGGAAGCAGATTTTTCCCCCTGAGCCTTGAGATAGATAAGCCCCAGTACCCAAGACCCTGGGCCAAAAGACTCTGCTAAGCCACACCCAGATTCCTGCCCCACAGAAATTATGAGATAATAAATGTTTGTTGCTTTAACCACTGAGTTTAAGGTGGGGGGGGGATATTTATACCAGCATAAATAACCACACCAGCTTAGATATCTGATACTAATAACTAACCTGATACCTACTGAACATTTGCTCTTTGCCAATAATTCTAAGGGAAAAGAGAGACGATCCATTTCATACCCCCTAAATACTTTCAATCTGTGAGTCAGCTAGTAAGAACAGATCATTATAATTCACCTAAATATTATGATAAAGTTGTTATTCCTTGGTAGAGTAAATGAATAAGGCAAGTCACATGGCCAAGCCCAAAGCTAAGGGGAGGGGAAATATACTCCCACCTCTTTGGTGGGAGGAACTGCAAAGTCACATGACAAAGGATATAGATACAGGAAGAAGGAGGAATTAGGGATCGAACTACAATCTACTCTAAAGCCTATGGCAGTTCAGAAGAACAAACAAACATATATACACTTAATTTAGGCATAAAAGAAATATATCAAATGTAGACACTGGGTGATGGGGGATTACACATCATCCCTATTTCTTCTTTATGTTTTTTTCTCTCTCCAAATATTCTACAATGAGTGTGTTTTCATTTAAAGGGAGAAAAAACATGTTACTAAAAATATGAGAGCACCTAAAGGCAGGTAACATGGAACTGGCATTGAATCATGCACAGAAGGAGTGTGATAAGGACGTTTTAGATCCAGAAAACAGAATAAGCCCCTAATCCAGGAGCTGGACTTGCCTGAAAGCTGTTATGACAGTGAGTGCACCTTAGCCAGGGACACCGATAGGTAAGTGACTAGTGGTGGTGAATTCACCTTGTCGAAAGCAGAGTAGGGAAGAAACAAGTATTATTCAAGGAGTCTCAAACATCAGACATAGAAGGGATTTTTAGGGAGCCAATCAGCCCCTTCATTTTCTTCAGTTGAACCACATGAAATTGCTGATATTTGGTCATTTTTAACCTAGGAATATAGCAATTCCATATGGTCCAACCTAACATCAAGGAGGAAACCAGACCCAAAGAGGGTGAGCGATTTTTGCACAGCCACAGAGAAAATGAGTATCAAAGCCAGAATATGTTCGATGCCATTTAAAGAGTAAGGGAAGGAGGATGCATTCAATATGGTTAAGCTCCTCTATGAGTAGATTGGATAAGGGCAGGTTTGGTGAGGAATATCTTAGAATTTCAGAAATGCTAACTGTGGAGGATTTTACTGTGTGCACACTGTCAGTCTCCTTGCAAAGAAAGCACTTCATATTCGCTGTCATCCTAAATAAAGCAGGGGCCTCTGACTTTGTCTTTAAAGACCTTCTGCAGACAAGCATGAGGTGAGCAGGGTTGTAGAAGTTCCCTGTAGGCAGAGAGGGCATCGCACTCTTCTCTGTGGTGTCTGCAGGTCATAGCACAGTTCTAGGTACAAGGCCACTGTGCAATCATGTCTGCCAAATCCAATGTCAGCTGCCTCTTCACTTCTTTCCTCCTAGGTGCTGGGGCTCAGCCAACTGTCATTGCTTTATCTCCCACTGTCCCAGGTCAGAAGAAGCCTTTCTGATCTTGTTCTGTAACTTTTATTTTCAGCTAAGAAGCTTTGGTGGCAGGGGGTGGGGCCAAGAAAAGCAAGGATAGGGACAATGTAGTCATCAAGGGGTCTGAAGCTCAGGGTTGGCTCCTCTGAGCCACTTTTCGTATTGCATTTAGAAACACAGGTTTTTATAAGAAAACAAGGGGCAAATCCATCCCTATCCCGGGGGGATTTGGGAGCAAGCATTAGCCTCCTAAGAGGGTTCACAAGTTTATACTTAGTCTCCCTCTCTCTCTGTCTCTGACACACACGCATACACGCACTCTCACACACACACACACACACACACACACCCCTTTCGTATCAAGCACCAGGTTGAGTAGGTCAGAAAGGAATGGTACCATTGTTCCCTGTTTATGCCTGCTTTTCAAGAGACTGCCCCAGAAAGTCACTTCTCTACCCTTCCCCTACCTGAAAATGAGATTAGAACTTGCCCTTGATTTTGCCCCAGGACCGGTCCAGCTCACAATGCTCACAGCAGGGCCATTCAACACACACTAATCATTTCTTCCTATCTTCCCATGAGATTATAATACTCTGGGCTCTGGCTCCTGGTACAGCCTGACTGTGTTAGGCCCCGACACTCTCCAGCCACTGTGAAATACCCTGGAAAAAACAGGTCCTGGAAAAAAAAAAAAAGATCTCCTTAAGGAGCTGCAGCCTCAAACTCCTATTTCACCAACGATATTGGCAGGGATAGGGGGAGGGAATATAGGGACTGAGTCGACCTGGAAGGAGGGGGATCTGGAAGCTGCCTTTCCTAGGTCCTCTGCACATTGCAGACCTCTGCCCTAATGTAAGCTGCGCACGAGGGGACTCCGGCCCTTGAAAATTCCTCCTCCCCTTTGACAGGGCCAACCCAGGCACCCAGCAACAATCCAGTCCCTCAGGAACCCCAGCAGCAAAGCCTCCAAGCCTCTCCTGAATCAGAGCGTCTCAGCTTCGCCTTCTGATCTCCCATGAAAAGGAGACTGGCCCACCTCTGAGTTACCTCCAGCCAAGCTTCAGGCTTGGGACCCACTTGCCTCTCTTTCTCTTCCCAGCTCTTGTTTCCAGCAAACAGAGCTTCTCCTGAATGCAGGCTGTAGCACTAAAGCCTCAGAGGAGAGGTTGATTCTCTGATTCTTTCCAGCTGTCAGAGAGGCCAGCTAAGAATAACTGCACCCAAAATAGGACTTGGGATGATTTAGGTGTGGCTCAGCCCAGAGGCAGGTGGATGGACTAGATGACCTTTGGGAGTCCCTTACCCTCCTTGGACACCTCATTCATTCAAACAAAATATGCTGAACAGCTACTATGTGCCAAGCACTAGACTATGTGCTGGGGATGCAATGTGAACAAGATGCATAGAGCTCTCAGTTCAATAAGTAATCCAAAGCCCCACCTCTGCCCTCACCCCCGTCCCCTGCTGCTGTAGTCCACTTCTATAGGTACTGCCTCTGTGCTACAGCACTATGTTCAAACCTCTGGCCTAGTTTGTGACACCGTTTTATATTTATTCATCTCTTCAGTGGCTCCCCTATTAGATTCTGAATTCTGGAGACAAGAATCATTTCTATATCCCCAGAGCTTGATACATTGGCTGGCCAATTGTAGATGTAGAATAAAGATAAGTGGGTGAATGGATAGATGGATAACGGGTGGACAAATAGATGGGTGGATCAAGTACATTATGGAGATCTTGACTAGTATGAGTTTTCTTCTATCTGCTTCTTTGGTGGACTCCATTTGGTCTGGCTCTACTGTACAGATTTAGGCCATATTAATATTAAATATAAGACATCTAAACTGAACATCTGAGGGAGCAAAAGGTTGGAAAAGACAGTGTATGGTATACATGCTGAGGCTTCTTGCTCTCACACCAGTAGCCTGCTAAGTCCAGACATGCCCTCAGAGTCCTTCTCAATACAGTTCCTAGGACATTTGCAGCCAACCGCTAAAAGTGTTAGGTATGTTGAAGCTTGTTTGCCATCCATGAACTAGGAGATCAGATTTGGCAAGGGGAAGCAGAGGTTAGGTTCTGACAGATCGTTGAGATCAAATGACAGGTCTGATCCTCCTAAAATGAAGTCTTCATTGCACAGTCCTATTCTACTGGAGCTGACACAAAGCAATACTTACATAATACATTGGCATTTTCATTCAGATGCTACTTAATGATTTTTGTCATATATATTGATTAATACATTGCATACTTATTTCCACAAGAAACTCTGAAATTCCCAAGTGCCCCATGGAATCTCAGAACCTCCAAAGCCATCCCTAGAGAGGATGAAATTCTAATTATGCCACCATCTCACTCAGAGCCCTAATGGCTCTCATCACCTACATGATAAAATCCCAGCTCCATAGCAGGCTATTCCCGACCCTCCATACAATCCAAGGTACAGCCACAATGGACTCCCTGACAATGAGCCAGTTTCCATTATGAGAACTTTGCCTTCATTTTCTCCTTCCCTAGGAATCCCGGTTCCCCATCTCTTCCTAGTTTAAATATGCATGTTCTTGTGACAACATGGAAATGCTTCTGGCCAGGTGCAATGGCTCACGCCTGTAACCCCAGCGCTTTGGGAGGCTGAGGTGGGTGGATCGCTTGAGGTCAGGTGTTCCAGACCAGCCTGGCCAACATGGTGAAACTCCATCTCTACTAAAAAATACAAAAGTTAGCCAGGCATGATGGTGGCACATGCCTGTAGTCCCAGCTACTCAGGAGGCTGAGGCAGGAGAATCACTTGAACCTCGGAGATTGAGGTTGCAGTGAGCTGAGACTGTGCCACTGCACTACAGCCTGGGCGACAGAGCAAGATTCCATCTCAAAAAAAAAAAAAAAAAAAAGAAAAATGCTTCCAATTAATGATTCCTTTAAAAAAATAAACACAAGACTATCTGCTTAATATGATAGGACATGATGTGATAAACAACAGCTATGAAGAAGCAACAGCAGAGAAAAAGACAAGAGAAGCAGCGAAATGCCAACCAAACTTAAGTCGGTGGCATGAAAATGTGAATAACCTTTATTCTTTATTCTAAATGGCTCCTAGTGTGATCTGTCGCTTTTCTATTGAGATCATTAGATTCAGCCAACATCGGGAATTATGCTATTTCCAAACCTTACACCTCTACCACAGCCCAGACTAAATATTACAACATCAAAGATGCTTTCCATGACTATGCTCTCACTATCCCATCCCCATAAGACACAGGATCTTCCCCCTCTGTGTCTCATAGGCCTTCATTAATATCTATTTAAAGAGTTACAGGGTTTGTCTTAAGTCATAGATGATTGTATGCATTCCTGTCTCCAGCTTTGTGATGGAATGACATTATTTTTTAATGAATAAATAAAATAATGGTCATGTTTTTAGCCTGCACTGGTGTTACAGTATAACATAATATAATAATAGAATACAAATTATTACATTCTCATAACTACTTTTTGACCCGTCTCAATAGTTTCTCCAACCTCCAAAAATTATTCCAAATCCCAGGCATTATTTGGCAAGACCAAAATGTAGGGATATTCAGGGTAGAGACTGCCCAGATCGAAAACATATTGGCCTTTAAGTAAAATCAACCATTTAGGTAATTAATTTGTAGAAAATATTAAAACCTAGTCTTGGTTGCAAGCTGTGCACTTATCTGTGGGATTTAAGCATTCAGCCAGGTGGATGAAGAATTAGGTGTACCAATGCTACTGACAATAATTAGAGAATTGGCCTTCACTCCCAACTGAGACTGCGCAGCATTACCCATCAGACTCACACAGGTACGGCATAATTGGTGGAGGATTATTTGTTTGAACTTGCAAAATGGATTTCTTAAATGTTTGAGCTGGTGCTAGAAGTCTTTTCAAAGTGCCTGTATATTCGTCTTAAACACACACATTATTAAGGGATTTCATTTGACATTTAACAATTTTGTATATTAATATTCCCCTCTTTCCCCTAAATGGCCTTATCCATCTAAATCCACAGCATCAAAAGTCATTACACAAAAAGAACAAGATGTTGCCAGAGCCACTGTGGCCCAGCATTGAATTTGCGTGAGCTGAGATGATTCAGGCAGATTTATATCCTGTTATTTCCTGAACTCAGAGCAAAACCTCACAGGTTCAAGATTTTGAAAAGCATTTGCCCGAGCAATCTCACTTCATCACTTTGAAAAGGATGGAGTTTCTGCCATTTGCTTAAGCAGCAATGCCTTCATAAGAAGGAAAAAATCTCTCTCTCTCTCTCTCTCTCTCTCTCTCTCTCTGTTTCTCTCTCTTCTTTCTTTCTCTCTCTCTCTTTCTCTCTCCCCACCTCCCCCCAATCCCCCCCACCCCTCCCCACCCCCTACTCCCCAGCGAGTATGTGAACACTAGGGTGAATTCCAAGTCCCATGGCCACTGGGAAAATGGGATCTTTACTCAATCTGCCTTCCCCTGGAAAATTTTCTTTCACTTCTTCCCTGGGTTCCCATGACATGCAAAGAAAATTGCAGAGAGTTTAGGCGGCACTTTGGATTCTGAAATCATTGCTTTGTTCTTCTTGCTAGCAAATGACATAAAGGTTCAGACTAGAGTAGTGGTTTCAATCATTTCTGAGTCACACACACCTTTGAGAATCTGATGAAAGCTACGTGTTCTCTCCCTAAAGAAAATTAGATATGTGAATATGCGCAAAGTTTTGCTTGCAAATATAGGTGGTTCTTGGGGTGAATTACTCATCCATGACTTTCCAAAGGATCTGTGAACCCCAGCTTAAATATCTCTGATCTAAATAACTAACACTTGCATAGCTCTTTGATTTACAAAGCATTTTCAAATCTGTCTCTCATTTGACAAGTTAGTAAACTTGTCACCCACTTCACTTTCATACCCCCCCCAAAAAAAACGTATTGTCAACCCAGCTCACAAGAAATATGTTTTGACTTGCTGCTCTCAAATCTTAATTTTCATCCACCCCGATGTTAAATTGCACTTTGAAAATTTAGATTCTATTTGTTATATTTGTAAAACTAATTTATTGCTGTGAATTTCTTTGTATTGTTTGTTTTACTATTAATGTGGAAAGATCACAGGCTTCATTCAAAGGGCTGGACTGGAATCTGGATGCTACCATCTCCGAACATCTACAGGGAAGGTCCGGAGGATTTCATGAGTCACACTACGATTCTCCTCCTAGTCCCTGGCAGGCATATCAGTATCTTGGAACACATTTCATAGACCTATTGTTTCCATAACACAAACTACAAAGAGGAGTCAAGCTTACAAAATCTTCTAGACTGGTGGCACTGAGAAGATAAGAGTGAGAAAGAGTTTCAGGTAGCAGGAGTTGTTTTGTTTTGTTTTGTTTTGCTTTGTTTTTGACATGGAGTCTCACTCTGTCACCCAGGCTGGAGTGCAGTGGCGCAATCCTGGCTCACTGCAACCTCCACCTCCCGGGTTCAAGCAATTTTCCTACCTCAGCCTTCTGTAATTCTTAGCTGGGATTACAGGTGCCCGCCACCATGCCTGGTCGTGGAGTTTTATTTTAGTGATTCTTAAACTGCTGAGATAATGATTTGAAGTGTCTATCCCAACATCAGTTCCTAGCCTTCTATCTTTGAGTGGGAGGCCCAGTTGTTTTACCAATTATTCTGAATTATTAATAAATTCTCAGAACAAAAGCATGGATGCTGTCACAGACTAAACATGAACCTGGCCAGAATCCAAGCCTCTTCTTACCACCTTGAAGAAGCTGTCAGACCACTTACACATTGCCTGATATCTCTGCTCCAATGCACTACTCCATCTTTGCTCACTGCATCCCAGCCTTCAACCCAGCTGGGCTGCTGGCTGATGTGGTCAGAGCCAGAATGACAAGTAGGCATAATGGACGCTTAAGCTTCTCCTTATCTTTGTCTCTAGCCTCAGATGGAGACGGCAAGGCCAGAGCTCACCTATATGGCACTTTTATGTGACCTAGAATAAGATGCCCTACTCTGGGAGAACTGATTAGAAAAGGTAGCCCAACTAACGTGGCCCAACCCTAAAGGCACCAGACTTGAAAACCAGAAGAAGGATTGAATTTCAGCCTTTGCTATCCCCAAGACCTGGTGCTTTTGATCAGTTAAATAGACTGAATAACCTAGGAGCAAGCCTCCTCTTCAGATCACAGTTTTTCTTCTTGCAGTGGACTTAGGCCTATGAGCATAGGAGTCAACAACCCCAAATGGCCCCAGTCTGGGATTAGATGCTACCAACCCTGCTCTTTAGTGCTGCTGTTACTGGCCATCATCATGCATTTAATTAACAAATAGTTAATGAGCCCATTCCACATACCAGCTACATGAAGTGCATTGAATAGGTTTTCCTTTGTTTCTTACAAAATCTCACCGAGATAGCAATTATTATTCCCATTTTATAGGGAAGTAAACTGAGGCTCAGAGAGACTAGGTCATTTGCTCAAGGTCATACAGCTAATAAATGGCAGGACTGGGATGCAAACCCACTTATGTCTGACTCCACAGTCTCCTGTAGATCCATCCTATGTCTTAGGCCAGTGGTTGTCAAACCTGTTTGTATGTTGGACTCAACATATCCATACCTGAGAGACAGGTGGTCAGCCAGAGTATGTCCCCATTTTATAATATTAAACAATACTTATTATTCTGTTGCATCTTAGTGGGTACTAGCTGCCAACTGATAATAAGAATAGAGGTGGTTGTTGTTGTTGAGATGGAGTCTCGCTCTGTCACCCAGGCTAGAGTGCAGTGTTGCAATCTCGGCTCACTGCAACCTCCATCTTCTGGGTTCAAGTGATTCTCCTGCCTCCGCCTCAGTAGCTGGGATTACAGGTGCCCACCATTATGCCCAGCTAATTTTTGTATTTTTAGTAGAGACAGAGTTTCAACATGTTGGCCAGGCTGGTCTTGAACTCATGACTTCAAACAATCTACCCACCTTGGCCTCCCAAAGTGCTGGGATTACAGGTGTGAGCCACCACACTTGGCCAAGAATAGAGTATTAAAAAGGGTGTTTCTGGGGTGGAAAATAGAGAAACAGGGAAAACAACAGTAGAGGAGATAACTGAGTTTGGGGCTGCTTTGTTACTCAGCATTATTGCAGCAATAGCTGACTGACATACCACCAAACCACGTTTTAGTTAACATCTATTTAATGACCAATTGAACAAATGTTTCAAGGAATAGATTTTTGCTTCTCTAGGAATAACTGAGGCAAGTCCAGCATCCCCAGCTTTATGTGCCTTCCTTAGCCTCACCATACAGAGAGCACAGCCTTTGTTTAGTGTTTAATATGGGTGGCTCATCTCCCTGCACAATGATAATAATAACAGCAGACCTATATTGAATGCCTATGACATTCCTGGTCCTGTTCTAAACACTATACAAGTTATAATTCAACAGCTCTTCAGGGTAGGTATGTCTACCTCCCCTATTTTAGAGATGAGGAAACGGAAACACAGAGAGGTGAAATAACTTGCCCAGGGTTGCCCAGACAGACAACCTGACACCAGAGTACATGTCCTTCATTTTGGCCTCATGACAATTTTCCTCAAGACTCTGCCTATTTTCTCTGTCCCACTCAGGGTCATATTTCTGAGGATCACTTGAGAACTGCTTCATTCCTCTCTACCTATCCTAGTGTAGTCAAGGCATGTTAGCAAATCTGGGGTGAGGGAAAGAGCCCTTGTCTGATAATTACAAGGTCTGGGGTCTCACTGCGGGACTGCTACTAAGTGGCTGTAAATCCTGAGCAAGTTATTTTCCTCTCTGGGTTTAAGTTTCCTTCTTTCCAAGTGAGGGCTCTGTGTTGAATCATCTATAAAGGCTCTGAAAAGTCCTGCAATAAATTAACCTAAATCACCAGGATTCCCTAAACTAAAAATGACCACTGTGATAGACTGCATTATTGCTTCCAATTTCTCACCCCTCCCTGTATCCACACTCTCTGCCATGACTGTGCTGTTCCTGCCACTAGAGGTGAAGTTTACTTCCCTGCTTTGTTAATACTGGGCTTGGCCACGTGACTTGGTCTGGGCAATGGGATGTTAACGGACATGACCTGAGAAAAGGCTTGAAATATGTTTATGCAAGTAAGTTTGCCCTCTTGTTCTTCCAACACCATGAGAAAACCATGCCCTGGGGAGCCTGCTGATCCCAGAAGAATAAGACGCCTGTGGAGCAGAGCATTCCATCCAGCTGCCCCACAGGCCTATGGGCACATCTTAAAAATAGTCATAAATATTATTGTTGGATACTGAGTTTGGGATTGCTTTGTTACTCAGCATTATTGCAGCAGTAGCTGACTGACATACCACCAAACCATGTTTCAGTTAACATCTATTAAATGGCCAGTTGAATGAATGTCCCAAAGAACACATTTTAAGAAGTGCTCCTCTAGGTATATCTGAAGCAAGTGCAGCATTCCCAGTTTTATGTGCCTTCCTTAGCCTCGCCATTCAAAGGGCACAGCCTTTGTTTAGTGTTTAATATGGGTGGCTCATCTCCCTGCACAAACTTAAGCTCCCTGAAGGCAGAAACTTTTCAAGATCATCTTTCTATGCCCAATGCCTGGCACAGAGCCCAGCATATAATAGGTGCCCAATAAGTGTTGGTTAAGTGAAAAAAAAAAGTGGAAGTGATGGCCCTGTCATCGTTGTAACTGTATGGGCCTCTGTTTTGTCCCGGGAATGTGGACAAGATGATCTCTAAGTATCTTCCCATTTTCAATGGTTTGGAGTTAAGCAATTAACATCCCTCCTTTAATAAACCGTCTGTGAAGACTGGAAGCCTCCATGCCAACCTCCCCATGTCCACTCTTGATTTCTGGTTTCATTTTATCTATTAATTCAGTACCATTTACTCTGCTCTTAATAAGTGCTTCTGTTGTAGATAGAACAAACATGCAAGACACACTCTCTGCACTGGAGAAGCCTAGAGTTGCTGTCGGTCTAACTGACACTGAGATTTGAGGCTCAAAGTCCTTAGACAGAGACATACAGAGGAAGGTCAGTCACCCAAAGTTGCCAAGCAGAAGGTGGCATGGTCAGACTCGAACCCTAGACCTCAGAGGCCCTGTTTACTGCCCTCTCTTCCTGAGTCATCTAGATCATAAACCAGCCTGCCTTCGGTGGAAATCCAAGAAAGTCAGCCCATCCTGGCATGGAGCGTCTAACTAATTAAGCATCCTTCTGTCCCTCTCAGGCAACTCTGAAGGCTCCTCAAGCAAATTTGGGGATTTCTTAGAGGGGGCCAGGCTCTTGTCAATTCAGCAATAACATCCTTTCACACCCTCTAGTGGTTAGACGGCAGCCCGACATCCTGGAGGAGTGAGGTGACTCCCCTGGGCCTATAAAGTGAGCCTGTTTTACTAAACACAGTCCTCTGGGAAAGCAATTTGGCAATAAGTATCAAAAGCCATAAACACAGTCCTACCCTTTAACCCAGTAATTCCACTTCTGGGACTCGATTCCAAGGTGATAATCCAAAAATAAAGGGAAAGTCTGTTAGCACAATGATGTTCATTGCCTCATTGTTTATAATATCTAAAATTAGTAAATATCCTAAGTGACCCAAAATAGGGAAATGGTTAAGCAAATTATGGCACCTCTATACAAAAGAGTAAGTATTATGAAGCCACTTAAAATGATGGGAAGTGGCATGGTAAAATGGCAGGGATATGAATATGGAAATTAGAGGGACCAATTTGGTTTCTATCAGCTGGTTACTGCTGACAAGCTACTTAAGCCCTCTGAGCCTCAGTTTCTCATCTGTAAAATATAGCTAATGACACCCACCTTGAAAATGGAAAAGATTAGGTAAGAAACTGTGCAAAGTCCCTAGCACCATACTGGGCTCACAGCAGATATGTAATAAATGGAATTGTTACTACTGTTATTCCTAAGCTTTAAAATTATGTTACAATAGGAAAAAATGCATCTGAAAACAGTAAGCAAAGAGAAAACAGCAAAGTAGTATGATCACTGTGCAAAACAAAGAAAGAAAAATAGGAAGAAAATTTCTGAAAGATATACATCAAATACTGGCAATGGTTTCTTTTTCCCAGCAAAAATTTCCTGAATAGAATGTCCTTAGAACTGAGTGTGCGTTCGACAGAAAGCCAAACACCGCATGTTCTCACTCATAGGTGAGTGTTGAACAATGAGAACACGTGGACTCAGGGAGAGGAGCATCACACACTGAGGGCAGGTGGGGGTGGGTAGGGGAGAGACAGCGAGGGGTGGGGAGGGAGGGGAAGGTGGGGAGGGATAACATGGGGAGAAACGCCAGATATAGTATGCACCTAAAGTTAAATAAATAAATTTTAAAAAAAAGAACAGAGTGGGGGAAAACTCATTAATCTAGATAAACATTGAGTTTATTTCTCTTTTTCAGCACAGGATATATAACTCTGCTCATAATCATGTCTTATGATTGCCAGTACAGGTATTCTGGGTTTTATGATTTCTAGAAAGACAAATCTTCAGTGTATCAGGTAGAATAGAAGCAGTCAACTGGTTTCCCAAATGTGGGAAGAAGTGATTATCTGAGTGCTCCTTAAACAGACTTTCAAAACTTCTTTATATAACTTCATCTTTTCCAGCACTTCCATTACTATCAATTAGTGATATTTTGGGAGTGGACTCTGAGTTTTAAATCTGATTGCCTCTTAGCTTTGCTCTTTTCCCACTTAGGATTCAGCTTCCTTAGAGGAGATTCATCACTTTGTTTCTTTGTAATTAAAAATTCTGTTATGTTGCTTCTGGGTGTGAATGGCTACTTTGTAGTTTATCTGAAATGTAGCAATCCTTCTTTTTAATATCATTGTTTTATTACAGGAGTACATGCATTCTATTTTAGTAAATCACTTTTCATATTGCATCTCAAACTTCTCTATATTTTTCATATTTCATATTTTTATATCTAAACTTCTTTCTTCTTCTAACTCAATTCTTTGAAGATATTTTTTCCATATCACTGAATTGACTTTAGTAACTATTAATTTTGCTACCTAATATGTCTAATTTATATGTTAACCCCACTATTTTAAAAATTAATTTCCAAGGTCCTGTATAATTCTTTCTTATCAATCTCATTTCTCATCTCATTCAGGGAGCTGAATTCTGTGCCCATAGACATGGTATGACTATAATTATTGACTTTGTTTCTTCATTTGTGTAATGATCAAATTTCTTTCTCAGGACACAGTTGAAGAGAATGTTAAAGAACTTTCAGTTAAATTTCTAATGTTTAACAAATATTCATTTATTATATCACTCTCGAATTTCTAATCTCTCTCTACTGATATTTGACACTCTGATAGAATGACAAAATATATAACATTAAAAATGATAATTACTAACATTCCGTTTATTATCAATTTTCTTTCCAATGTCTGGGATGAGGCACTGTGTTTTCAGGGTTTTCAACTTCCAGCATACAAAGTGTTATCATCATTCTGCCACATGTGAAGAAATATTATTAAATGTTTGCTATCAATAAGAGGAATTTGCTCATGGTGGAGAAAAAGTAACCAAATTTTTTCATCAATACAATTCCTTGGTTTGAGTCAAAAAGAAAAAAATTCATACGTGTGTCTTCTCTCTTTTGTTTAGGCTCTTTCATGTCTTTTTAAAGCTTTGATTTGTCATGAAGTAAGCTCCAGTCAGGCACTTATTAATACAACCATTCCAAACAACTTCCTTTATACTTAAAATGTTATTTCCTCCATATTTTGAGATTAGCTTGTCCATAAGTCACTACTTGGATGACTCGGTATCATTATATCTCCATGCAAAGCTGAAGTGAGGCTTTTTCAGGAGGATAGTCACTAGATGAGATTTCGAATAGAATTACTGCTTTATAACATTTATAAAAATGTTTATAGTTATTGGCTTTTGTAACAAATTATGAAAATTATAAAATGATAAGGAAATTCTTATAATAAATCTCATGTCCTGGAGAATGGCTTAAATGTAATGTAGAATATTTATTCTAAGTCTGTTCAAAGCAAGTTGGAATACTCTTCATTCTAGGTTATAGCAGACACAATAGAACCTTAAATATAAGGAGACATAGCATTTTAAAAATAATGACTTGTGTAACATTTTCCTTGTGTGACAATTGTTTTTATATGAAATAAGATATACTTCCTATTTCTCTGATGTTTTTCTGTCTTCTCTATTAACATTGTTTTTAAATTTTCTATTAGATTTGTTCTCAACAGAAAAGCATGTGAAGTTTTTATTTCTTAATTAAAATTGATGGCTTATGTTGTTTTTCACATGAGATGACAAACCAAAACAAATAGATTTTTTCTTTGTTAATTTTTTATACTTACAACCACAAATTAGAGTGTTTTTATTCCCTCTCATATAGTGACTCTTTTCTCTAAGGAATACAATTAGAAAGTCTTCGCATTCAGTACAGTTTTTCTTTTTTAAGTATACTAGGAGCATATAGTAAAGAAAGTAGCAACCTTATGGAAATACCAATAATCCTATAATAAAACTAGAGAGAGATAATATTGACTTCTAATCCATTTAACCTTTCAAAAACGTCCTCACAAATTTTAAATTTTTACTTAAGAAATGAAACAAATTTATTATTTATTAGCCAATCTAAACATTACAGGGTACATTTACTATCTAATTAATGTGTAAAATTAAAATGTAGCCAAACATTACTTGTTGGTGAACCACAAAATTCAACAAAAATACATTTTAGATTTTTAAGCAGTTACTATGTATTTATTTCTATGAGTTTATTTTTAAAGCATTAATATCCGGTTATTAAAGTCATATATACTCAATATAAAAATTTGATACATGTACAAATTTGTAAAATGTAATAAATATAAAGAAAATTATCAGCATAGGTCACTAGATTATATCAATATTTTGGAATATTTTAGATTTAGGATTATTTTAAGACTTTCTTTAGGTAACTTTCATAATCTGCCTCAATTAAACCTTTAGTGTAATCTATAGGTTACATTTGTCATGTTAATAAATATATTTTATAGTGAATTCATAATTTTATATAGATTATAATTTTTAAAATTATTCTAATAGTTTTAGATATTTAGGTTAGTTACAGTGTTTGTTGTTACAAATACCACTATTATGGGATATTTGAATAGAATAAAATAGTTAACATTAGCTAGCTCTACATTATTCCAATCAAATTTCTATATAGACTCATTAAACCCTGGTAACAACCTCATAGCTTTAATTATCGTAATTTCACAGATGAGCAATTGAGGCAAGCAAGATTAAGGTCACACAGAGAGAAAGTGGCAAATATAAGAATTTAATTCATGCAATCCTTCGCTGGAATCTCTCTTAACCACTATGCCATACCACACCACCAATAGCTTCAGAATCATTGTCAAAATATCTTTCTCCTTAAGATAGATTCCTAGAAGTCAAAATTTAGGAAAACAGTGTGAAAAATGTTTTTAAACAATTGACTATACTGAAAGAAAATTTTCCTTTACATTGTTCCAATTTTCTAACTCAAAGACGTCTATGAGGATTGTCTTTCTAATCTCACTTTTAAAACATTAATTTTCAGTTTTAAAACAGCCCAAACTACAAAACAAAGGGTTTTGTGCAATTATTTTCAATTTCTTGAGTACAATGATGTTTATAAATTATTTAACAATTTTTGCTACTTCTAACATCTTCTGTTTATGCTCATGTTCTTTATCGGCAAATGTATATTTACTTTACAACATGGTGACATTTTTATGTGCTTATGGAAACCCATTTTCAGTCACGTTAATGATAGTGTTCACTAATTTTTTCTTGTAATGTTACTTTGTAATAAATGATATTATTTGCAAGTGATTTTTTAGCTAGTTGAAAGAAAGGTATATTCTATAGTAGTTGAACATGTAACGAACTTAATAAAAATATTTTTCCAAATTATACACATGCTTTTCAAGCCTAAAAAGGGTACCTTTTTACTACTATTATGTTTCTGGCAATTTCTCCATATGTGCTTATGTGTATATACACACATACATATACACACACATATAAGGAAGATACATAAAATAATATATATATTCTTTTACTTGCTCATTATTTAATTTTAAAAAGCTATGCTTTCCATAAATGTGGGAAGGGTAGCTTTGGTTAATCACTCATACCCTAATTACTGTAAACATCAATAACATTAGATCAATATATTTGTGGACAACTTTTCTAGAGCAAAAGAAAAACTATATTAACTTAATATTCAAGATGTATTATGGTCTTAATTAAATAATTATATTTAATTTTAATTGTAACCTCCAAATTGCTGTAAAACTTGTAGAATTGCTAAATTTCAGGCAATTATTTCTTTATCAAAAATTACATTTTTGAAGATAGTCTTCTAAAATTAAGATTTAAAAGATGAAAAAAATGAAGTGATTGGAGTTATTTTATTTTGAAAATTTGATATTACAGATAATATGCAAAAATAGCAAAATATCCTCACATATCTTTGACATAAATTATTAGACTTATAGGCATGTCTGGAGTTTTTGAAATTACACTTCAATTAGCACACTTTCTATTTACTCTCTATTAGTAAAGATGACACAATGCACATTCATATATCTCTCATTTTTCTTACTCCTTTCATAATTTATGTTAATAATAGTTCTTAGGCACTTATGATCATCTCTCTGCTGCTGTTCTATTTGACAAAAATTTACCTAGGTAAAAATACAGGTCATTTCATTTCTGTCAAAAGAAGGACATCACTTGTAGATATTTTGTAGACATCATTTAATGGATAGAATGCACTATCTTCTGGTATAAACGCCTGGTGCCTTTTGTCTGGACACTAATTGTAAGTGCTATTAAACACCTGAAACATAGCTGATGTCTCTTGTACTTTCTTATTTCTACTGGTAAACAGTTTGCATCATAAATCTACAGAGTCTAGTCTCTTATTTGTTTCAGTTGAAGTTCCTCCTGTTATAAATTCGAATAGATTTTGTATTCTGAGTTCTGTTTTTTTCAAGACTACCAATCATGTGTGGCCCAAATTTCCTTCATTACCATTCTTTAAATATTTTGTAGTGCTTTTTAACTATTTGGTATTTTCCTTTTCTCATAAACCTAGCCACATGTTTCTGATATTCTTTTCAGTCATTTTATTCTTTTTTGTTTTTATAGCACCTTGCATATTTTTAATTTACTTCCCCATTCTCTGTTATCAAACTTTACATTTGCACCCATATGATCTTCTTATGATTTCATAAAACTATTCTCTCTCATTCTATGCTTCTTTAAAAAGGATGTTGTTACCTGTCATTCTTTGGGGATTATAAAGAAAATTTTCAACTATTTCCTGTATTTTGGTGGAGTGACTTTTCTTGAGGTCTATGAGTTGCCTTTTGATAATATGTCTATTCCTTTTATGTTGGGAGTGTTGACATACAAGAACTTAATTGGTTTATTTCTGATAAAACTATCTTTGAATGAGCATTAGCTTCTACCAAAATATATTGTAAAGAGAGGGGCAGTTAGAAATAAAGAAAAGAGTTTCTATTTTCTAGAACATGCATCCTTCTATTTTCTTTGTACTCTTACTCAATTCTTCATGCTAAGGACACAACTCCTTTCTAGTTTTGTCTTTGAGAGACTCAAGGGGCTCACAGCAATTCCTGTTCAGTCTCAACACCTTCTGTTTTGTGGTCTGGCTGTTCTTTTTATTTTGCCACTCTACTTCACTCTCTACAGTGTTCTTGACCTGGGAAACAAAATCCTAAATAAAAGAAATTACTTATCATCTTTATTTTTCTCTCCACTTCTCTAGTTCATTATCCTAAGCTGTGTTTCTTTCTATACATTCCACAGAAAACCTGTGACCAATACTGAGCTAGATCTAAGCATTCTAACCAAACTGTAGTTGTGTCGCCTTTCATGAAGGTGATGTTTACTTTTGGGAAATATGTAATTGGCTAAAGTTTAAACACAACAAATGTGAACTCTCATCATGTTCCCATCTGAGTCCAGGCTTTACAGTTTTGGCAAATATACGTGATGGTTTGTGGTTTGAGGTTATGACTGTCTTGTTACATCACTGATTTTCGCCTACTTTTAGTCCTTTTTGATGTTTTCAATGAGTTATGAAAGAGGGAAATGAAGTAAGTTTTTCTTTTTTTTCTCATTTTTAGTGTGTTTTTTCCCATATGTTTTGCTTTGTCTAATGTCATGTACAAATAAACAATTACTTTTTCATCATGCACAAGCCCTTAATAAATATTCTGTAAGCGATTCATACTTAATGAAATTTGCTTTGGTTTCTCTGCTGACATGTTAACGTTAGATATCCTATTTTTATGAGGCATTCATCTTTTTTAATGTTTTTTGTTTCATTTTGGTTTTGATTTGATCAATTCTAGATTTCTATCCAACAGCATTTTAAACATCTCCTTCTGGATATCAGGAATTGAGCAGCCATTAACTTTCTCTCTTCTTTCCCTTCCCGATTCTCAATGAAAATTGTAGTTTAGTTAATTTAGTTGAGTTTAGTTAATTTGGCATTTTAGACCTAGAGTATAATTTGTACTTTAAAAATTAATAAGTAAATAATTATAAATGTATACTTATGTAAGTATATATAAAGTTTTTGACATTTGTATTGATGCCTGAAACATTTGCAATTAAGTTTTGAAATTGAATTGGTAATTAAAAAAACCTACCAAACAAAGCTCAGGACCAGATGAAGCCACAGGCAAATTCTATCAGATGTAAAACAAAGGACTGATACTAACTCTAGTGAAACTATTTCAAAAAATTGAGCAGGAGAGAATCTTCTCTAACTCATTCTACAAAGCTAGCATCATTGTGATATGAAAACCTGGCAGACACACACACACACACACACACACACACACACACACACACACAAACTACAGGCCAATATCCAGGATGAACATAGATATAAAAATCTTCAACAAAATCCTGGCAAACCAAATCACATAGCACATCAAATATTAATTCACTATAATCAAGTAGGCTCACTCCTGTGATGCAGAATTGGTTCACCACATAACCAGAGTCAAAAACAGAAAACATGATCATCTCAATAGATGCAGAAAAAGCTTGCAACAAATTTCAACATTGCTTCATAATAAAAACCCTCCCAATACTAAGTATTTAAGGAACATATCTCAAAATATGAGCCATCTATAGCAAACTCAGAGCCAACATTATACTGAACGGGCAAAAGCTGGAAGCATTTCCCTTGAGAACTGGAATGAGGTGAGGATGCCCACTCTCACCACTCCTATTCCACATAGTACTGGAAGTTCTAGCCAGAGCATTCAGGTAAGAGAAAGAAAAAGAAAGCAACAAAATAGGAAGAGAGGAAGTCAAACAATCTCTCTTCATTGACAATATGATTCTATATCTAGATAACCCTAAAGATTCTACCAAAAGCCTCCTGAAATTGGTACACAATTACAGTAAAGTTTCAGGTGACAAAATCAGTGCACAAAAATCAGTAGCATTTCTGTACGCCAATAACATTCAAACTGAGAGTCAAATAAAAAATGCAATTCCATTTACAAGAGCCACAAAATAAAATAAAATACCTACAAATACATCTAACCAAGAAGGTCAAAAGGATTTACAAGTAGAACTACAAAACACTGCTGAAAGAAATAATAAATGACATCAACAAATAGAAAAAACATTCCATGCTGATGGACTGGAACAATCAATATCATTAAAATGCCCATACTGCCCAAAGCAGTTTTCAGATTCAGTGTTATTCCTATCAAGCTACCAGTGTCAATTGTCACATAATTAGCAATAAATATTCTCAAATTCATATGGAAACAACAATGATCCTGAATAGCCAAAGCAATCCTAAGCAAAAATAACAAAGCCAGAGGCATTGCATTATCTGACTTGTGGTACTGGTACAAAGTCAGACATATAGACCAATGTGTAGGACAGGTAGGAGAACCTAGATATACAGCTGCACACCTACAGCCATCTGATGTTGGTAAAGTCAACAAAAATTAAGCAACAAGGAAAGGTTTACCTTTTTTTATAAGTTGTTGTGGGATAGCTGGCTGGCCATACACAGAAGAATGAAAATGGATCCCTACCTTTCACCATATTTAAATATCAACTCAACATGGATTAAACTAAGTGTAAGATGCCAAACTGTAAGCATCCTGGCAGAAAATCTAGGAAAAACCATTCTTGACATTGGTCTTAGGACAGAATTTATGACTAAGTCCTCAGAAGCAATTGCAACAAAAACAAAAGTTGACAAATGGGGTTTAATTAAACTAAAGAACTTCTGAATATCAAAATAAACTATCAAGAGAGAAAA
Source organism: Cacajao melanocephalus (assembly GCA_963573385.1). Lineage (NCBI taxonomy): Eukaryota > Metazoa > Chordata > Mammalia > Primates > Pitheciidae > Cacajao > Cacajao melanocephalus. The sequence goes on along the minus strand of CAUYLG010006346.1, from coordinate 37,153 downwards.
CAGATGATGTATAGAATGGGAGAAAATATTTGCAAACTCTGCATCTGACAAAGGTCAGATTCAGAATCTACAAGAAACTTAAACAAATCAACAATCAAAACAAACACCTCCATTAAAAATGAGAAAAGGATATAGACAGATACTTCTCAAAAGAAGACCAATAAACGTATGAAAAAAAAAGTGGCCAATAAACATATGAAAAAAATGCTCATTGTCACTAATGATCAGAGAATTTGCAAATCAAAACCACAATGAGATACCATCTCACACTATTCAAAATATCTATTTTTAAAAAGTCAACAAATAACAGATGTTGGTGGAGTTGCAGAGAAAAGGGATTGCTTATGCACTGCTGTTGGGAGTGTAAATTAGTTCAGCCACTGTGGAAAGCAATTTTGAGATTTCTCAAAGAACTTAGAACTATTATTTTACCTAGCAATCCCATTACTGGGTATATATCCAAAGGAAAATAAATCATTATACCAAAAAGACACACAAACTCACATGTTCATCATAGCACTATCACAGTAGCAAAAACATAGAATCAACCTAGGTGCCTTTCAATGGTGGATTTGATAAAGAAAATGTGGTACATATACACCATGGAATATTATGCAGGTATAAAAAGAAAAGAAATCATGTCCTTTGCTCAACATGGATGCAGCTGGAGGCCATTATTCTAAGCAAATTAACACAGGAATAGAAAACCAAATACAGCATGTTCTCACCTCTAAGTAGAAGTTAAACACTGGACAATAATGGACATAAAGATGGCATCAATAGACATTAGGGACTATTAGAGCAGGGAGGAAAGGACAGGGGAAAGTTTTAAAAAAAGCTATCTGGTACTATCTAATCAATGTTGATGAGATCAATCATACCCTAAACCTCAGCGTCACACGATATACACATATAACAAACCTGCATACAGACCCACTGAACCTAAAATAAAAGCTAAAGTTATAAGAGCAAATTTAAAAAACATGGGAAATGAATTATTAAAAATAGGGCCCAATTTAGTATTATTTAGAGGTCCACCTCTAAATACACACACACACACACACACACACACACACACACACACACACAATGTCTTTAGGAAAGAGAACATAGCCCCAGCAGTATATTTATTGTACATATGTTTATTGTGCGTTTGTCTGTGGAAGGTGAGTTTTCACACAAATTTTTATCACATTTGTGTAGGCACAGAAATAACTTCATCTTTTCAATATTCTACTTTCTTCTCATGATGCTTATGCCACATGTTTTCTTTATATAAAGAGCACTGTTAATTAAATGAGTTTTCTGATCAAACAAAAGTTTTCTCATAGAGGCATTTTGTTTGTTAATATCATTGTATGGTTTTTCTATAGCTTTTTGTGTTACTATTTTTATGTAGAAATATTTTATTTTTATATTAATATTTCACATTTATTTTTAAAATAAGTCTCCTCCTAATACTTCATAAATCAGAAACAAAATTCTCAAACTGTAACATCTCTTTCAGAGAAAAATTTTAGAGTATTCTTGGTAGTGAATACTTTTCATCTTAGGCAATAGTCAAATCTCGCAAACTCTACTCTTCAAAGGATACATGTAGCCCCCTCCTTTCAAAGAACTCTTGCAAGAACTCTTGCCCTGAAAGGGATTTATAGTAGTCGACAAGGTCCAAGAATTAACTCTCTGTGTCTTACCTTCCTTCAATAACTATGATTAATAGAGATGTAGTATTGCATACTGCTTAAGAGCCTGGTCTCTAGAGTTGGGCAAGATTATGAGAATGCATCATGACACTTCCAAACTGGATCCAGATTATTGACCTTTCTAGTGTCTTATTTTTCTCTTTTAATAATACTTAAATGGGTACATGTGAATGTAAGTTGTGTAAGTCTGCCAGTTATCTTGGTATCTGCCTGAGTATGAAGCCAAAATACACCAAAAGAAAAACAAAAAGCAGATCTTGGAGAATCAGAGAAAAATTGAGCTGGATAGACTGAATTAAGCCAGCTCTAAAGCACACTGTACTCTTCATCTTCCAAGTACAGATGCTATTCTACTTACAATGAGGTTACTTCCTGATAAACAGTACTTAAATCATGGGTTACCTGTGATGAATATAAGACATCATAAATATAAAATCCTAAGACATTATTTGGAATATATTACAGTGTCTACTCAATTAATATTTGCTTTTACTAACTTCTACATTGCAGGTAATTTAGAACATCATAGCTTAACTTAGCCCACTTTAAATATTCTCAGAACACTTGTAGCAGCCTATAGCTGGGCAAAACCATCTAATCCAAAGCGTATTTTATAACAATGTGTTGAATATCTTATATAATTTATTAAATACTGTAATGAAAGTGAAAAACAGAATAGTTGTATGATAATTGAAGTACAGTTACTACCAAATGAACATAGCTTTCATTCCACCATAAAATCCTAAATTGAAACTTTGTAAGTCAGGGACCATCTGTACATAACAAATTAATTTTTAGATTGTAATAAGTTACTTTTAGCATGGGTTTTCTGTTACTTGCTGCCAAATGAAAACTACCATAGATTTTCTTTGGAAACATAGATGTACAGAAGGTGTAAATGTGTGTGTACATTGGTTATGAAACTTTTAGTTACAGTAATCATAAAATAGATAACAGGTTTTAATGACAAAAGGATTACCTTACATCACATAACTGAGAGAGTCTACAGCTAAGGCAATGATCTTTTGTCATTCAATAAGGACTTCAGCTCTATGTCTCTTATTCCCTTCACTCTCTCCTCCTTCATGTTCTAGCTTCTTTTTCAAATCAAACCCCCTTCAATAATCTGGGGTGCTTCCTTTCAAATAGAATGGATATCTACCTAGGTGAGCATTGAATATCTGAAAGAAAATAGTTTTTCAATTAGAAAAGGACAAATAGGTAATCAACAATGTCACTAGAGTGTTTGTTTACATTATGCTTTTAGCCATGCTTTCAACTAAAAATCTGGAGAATTTTGAATTGTACATTTAACACAGTCCAACCGATGTATATGTTTGCCAAGAAACAGTATACAAAATTCCTAGGGTGGACTTTTGAAACATTTAACATGACTTGCATATCACTGCCTTTTTATTAATACCATATGACATTCCCTCAGGTGGTAATGACAAAAGTAATTTTAACACTGCTTCCTATGTGCCAATCACTCTTCTGAGCAACAAGTATTAACTCATTTAATTCTCACAATCATCTATGACTTGAGTGATATTATTATCTCCATTTCACAGGGTAGTTAACTAGAGCATAGAGAGCTTAAGTGACTTGCCTATCTTCCTCTTACTTAATGATTGAGCTGGGGTTTGAGGCTAGGTGGGTCTGGCTTCAGGGGCATTAATCTTTGCCATTGTGTATTGTGCATCTTTGTGTTGCTAGCTCTTAAAATTCAACTGAAGCTTGTTTTTTCTTCTTCCTTTAATATTCACTAATCATATATTATTCTGGCTCTTCTCATAAAACCTTATAACTAAGACCCAATGTCTTCCTGATACTTCCACTACATCTTTTTTTATTTCGAATACATGAAGAAAGTGAATAGAGGAAATATTTCATTATATATTGAATTATGATTAAATTTTCTCTTTTAATTCTTGGGTTTGAACTGCAATCGTGTAGGATTCAGGTAAAAAAATGTACTAGAAAAATTCTATTGAGAAAGAATGGCATATTATTAGCTTTAGCAATGCACATCTGTGTCTAACACCTGCTTGCACTTATTTATTTTTTCTCCCTTTGTGGGCTGATAAAGCAAATAATCAAGATCATTTTGAATATTTTGTTTATGTAACTCAGAAAGTCATGAACCATTTAAGTGGAAATTGAAAAAATAAATGAAAATAAAAATATGCCTTTGGTTTAGCTGCCCTATTTTTTATTTAGTAAATGGAACCATTGCAAGTTCGATAGGTGGGAAGAGTTTGAGATTAATTTAGACGATTGTCAAATCCTCCAAAAATGACAATTTCTATGATAAAAAATTAATTTAATGATCATTCAGGGTACAAATCTCATAACATTACAATGCTAATTAAGATTTGGTTACTTGATAATTATAAACAATGGAAGCAAATACTGAAACAAAATGTGACAAATACCACAACAAGTTCACTGTAAAAATGAATTTACGAAAGGTGAACTCCAATTCCTAAAATGTCAACAAGACATTAATCTAGCAGAATCAAATTTCTAGGACAGTTTGACGAGAATCATTATTAATAAAAACGGCATGACAGAATGGCTTCACCATCAAAGAGATTGGCCACTCATCCTAACATGGTTTTAATTATGATTTGACTCCTCTGAACAGTGTACATTTAGGGAGATATTTGTCACCAGATGTACAACTAGGAGCCTAATTTGTTCATTTTAAATTTATTCAATGAAATGTATTAAATGCCTGCTATGATCTAGGCATATGGTATACAGTACTGAAGAAACAGACAAAACTGTCATAACATTATAGAAGTGTAGAATGGTTTGAAAAAAATAGAAACATAACTTTCCAGTGGGGTGGAGCTGGTGAATGCTGGAACAGCCCACTGGTCGAGAATGTAATCTGATACATAACAATACATAACAATGAAACATGGGATAATCTCTTTGAAAATGGATTTTGAGAAGCACATGAGTCTGAGTCAGAAGTAACCCATGTGAGACAAAACCATAGTTACACATCAAAAGATATTTTTACATAACTGCACATTCATTTTTCACTAAGAAATTGCATCCTCAACATTTTTACTTCCCCTTTCCACCATTTCAACCCCCACTGATAACTGTTTACTCACAAGGCCATTGCTGAAAGTACAGTAACATGATATTTAAATACAAAGCATAAAGAGAGAGAAATAAATACATAAATGATTCTTGGTCAACAAGAGTTAAAAAGCCATCATTTATTTACCACTATACATCTAAATTACTGGGCTCGGTCCCTGGTAGAATTATCCATCCCAACAATGAGAGTGACTCAGATTTTTCATCTGCCCCCATAAATTAGTAGTTTGCTCTGGGAGAATGACTAAGGGTCTTTGCCTAGTCATTTAATTGTATAGTATACGTAAAGGAGACAGAGAGTTCTAATATTCTCATCCAAATATTGGTTGGGTTGAGTTTTCCAAGCTAAAGTACAGAGACCTTCATGCTTCATACTTATTTCTTTCTTAAGAAGGTTCTTTTTCTTTTTCCCATTCTTTTGTTAATTAGAGTTTGGGGGAATCCGCAAAATTTTGGAGAATGCCTTATGGGAAAATGCCAAGACGAAAAAAATAAGTGAAAGTAGTCTCTTTCCAGAGGAAGTTTCTCCTGTCTGAGAAAGTCAAATGCACAGTCTGTATGTTTCACCTTGTATTTATATTGAATCTTTCCCAACAATATGCTCTATGCATCTGCACAGATTTCACAGTTACCTTCAAATTCAGCAGATCCATGTGAATCAGAGGCCAACTAAAAAACAACAAGCTAAAAAACAAACTAAAAAAAGAAAAACTAGCCACTTCAGAATTAATTATAATATTTAAGCTTGATTTGAAATAAAATAACAGAATGAATACTGTTGAGGACTAAATTAATCACATGGAAGATCCATTCAGACCAATATCCTCAGTCAATGAAGGAGAAAGGCAAAAGTAATCTTTTATTATTTTCATGAGTATCTTTTCTTCCCCATGGCAGAGCATCTGCCTTTAACACACAAGAGCTTCAGGTGATTTGCTTTAGTCAATTATTTGTTTCTGTTGCCACTTCTGAACAGAAGCTTCAAGTCCATGTTTCTTTTGTGTCATGAGGCTTGCTGTGTTCTAGAGAGAGGCTGTTTTTTCAGCCGAATTCCTCAAGTGAAAACTACAGGCTGTTGCTGTTTTACAAAATGTTTTGCTACTGCGTAATGTTCTAGGACCTAATGACAGATTTATCATTATTCTTGCATAGTCTTACTCTGGATAGACATACGCAATGTGAGAAAATAAACATCTTTACACCACCATATTTAGAGAGACTACATAACATTATGTTTCCTGATTGATAGACAAGTTGAGTACTACTGTATGAGAAAATCTTAAGCAGGTGGCAATAGCCTCATGACCATGTACTAGACAGTGAAAAGCTGCTAGTAGAAATTAGAAGGACAGTGATGGGATGCAGTGGCCAAACATTTTTAAAAACTGCATCAGCTTTAATTTTGGAAGTAGATAAATTGTTGACTCAGCTTGTGTCTTTGGCGTATAGGGAAATTGAGTGTTGTATACTTGCTGTGGTGCCATTGGTTACATTTAACAAGTTTCCACTAGACATGAGATGAACTCATGTGAATTGGCTTGCTTGCATGCAAAGTTTTAGGGGCACAGAAAGTTAAGAATCTTTGCCTTTTGCAGGGTTGGGATATTAAATAATTAAAGGTTTAAAAATTCTAAAATATGTAAATGTACACACGTACATAAACACACAAACACACATTCTAACTTAACAGAAACCAGAAGAAAATGACAGCTTTGACCACATATATATTGCATATTGGTAATATACTTCATAAACTAAATGAAAAAAAATTTGCAGACTAGCAGGAATATGTTCACCATGTAAAAAAGATAAAAAATTAACATTCATCTATCAATTTCTCTTACAAATGGAGACCAAAAACTATAATTAAATATAGGAATGAGCTCAACAAAGAACAGCTAATTCTACAAAAAAAAATCACTGTCAAAAATGTATAAAAATGTGTTCAATGTGAACATTTAATAACAAGATAAATACATTGAAATTACATATGAAATAACTTTCCAATGTCTGATAGTCTCAAGCTCTAGGAAAAAAAAATTCACATTCACTTTTGAAGAAAGTAAAAATTTGTGTCATCTTTTAAAAGTGTAGTTTGGCAATATCTACCATTTTAAATTGAATATACTATCTTGATAGATATTATTTCTGGGTATAAATTGCTTGGAAATTCTTGTAAATGTAAATGTATTATATGGAAATTAAGGGCATTAATATTTGTAAAGGGGAAAGATAGTAACAATCAAGCAAGATGGAATGTTAAGGTATACTATATGTAAAAAATGACATATTAAGGCACTTAAAAATCGCATAACTCTAGCAGAGTTGCTTGAAGAGGCATATTCTCTGTTTCTTCATAAAAAAAATCCAATATGTATTTCTATGAATAATTGGATGGATGGGTAGTTGAAGATAATTTGGTAGAAGGAGGTGATTTTATGTTCAGAAAAGACAATTTAAGGAAAAATTAAATACAAACATAAAAAATAATAAATATATATACATATGTTTAAAGAAGACTTTGAGAAATGTGAGATGTCTAAACATAGTAGAAAAATACTGAAAATGTGGCACGTATACACCACAGAATACTATGCAGCCATAAGAAAGAATGAGATGATGTTCTTTGCAGGGACATGGATGGAACTGGAGGTCATTATCCTTAGCTAACTAACTCAGGGAAATACAGCACGTTCTCACTTTTAAGTGGGAGCTAAATGATGAGAACTCATGGACATATGGAGGGGAACAACACACTGGGCCTATTGGATGGTGGAAGATGAGAGGAGAGAGAGGATCAGGAAAAATAACTAATGGCTACTAGGCTTAACACCTGGGTGATGAAATAGTCCATACAACAAGCTCCCATGACACAAGTTTGCCTATGCAACAAACCTGCACATCCTGTACATGTACCTTAAACTTTAAATACAATTTTTAAATATCTTATATATATGTAAATGGTAACTTTTCAATTCCCATATTGCATATTTCTTTATTACTCAGTGAACATTTATTTAATGCCTTTCATGTGCCAGGCATTTTCTAAGAAGTGTTGGATAAAGTGGGCATGATTTCTGCCCTCATAAAGTTATATTGAGAAAGATAGGTGATAAACAGTTGTATAAACAAATAAATGTAAAATTTCAAGTTTGATAAGTGATGAGATAGAAAATAATACTATAAACATATTATTATGTGTTTATATTATTATAAACATATAATATGTTTATAATTGTTATTATGAGAGGGAATAACAAGACGGGTGAAAAATTTTCCTTGAAAGTATTGTTCGGCAAGACTACTTTGAGAAACTGACATTTAACCTGTGATTTAAACAATAAGAAGCCAGATATAATGGTATGAAAATTTCTCTATAAAAAGTAAATTTCATATGTAAAGATCATAAAGAAGTTAAGAGTTTAGCATACTTAAGAAATTGAAGGAAAGTTAGTATGGCTGGGACTGTTAAAAATGATTGGCATTACACAAAACAGAAACAGTCATCATGGAGAAGATAAATTATGACTTACAAGCCATGGAAAATGAATTTAATTCTATTCTGAGTTCAGTAGGAGAAAACGTTTAGCTTTTCTGTACCTCAGTTTCTTCATTTATGAAGTGATAATAACCGTAAATCATAAGGGATTCATGAAAATTAAATTAGTTGAGATAAACTAAATTAGAATAGTACCCAGCACAAAGGAAGTACTCTATAATTGTTATATTGTTATTTATGATAATAAAATATTGAAAGCCCTGAAGATCTGTCCCCATGTTTATCATTATTCAGGAGAAAAATCAGAGTAGATAGGGGCCAGATAGTAGATATTTGGCCTTTGTGGAACATGTTCTCTATCACAACTACCCAACTCTGCCATTGTAATGTGAAAATAGTAAGAAACAATAAGTAAATAAATAAGTGTGTTTATTTTCATTAAAATCTTATTTACAAAAACAGGGAGTGGGCTCAGTTTGGTCTGTGGGCTGTAGATGCCACTCCCAGAATCAAAGAATTAGCCAAGTTAAACACATGTAGGTATCACCCACAAATCCCAAAAAGGACTAACAATCTGGAGGTCAGTCAACTTAACACCAGAAGGTATGGTTACTGCAAAAAACAATGAAAACTAGTAGTTAAATCAATGATTTTAAAAAACGTATTTGTGATCAGTAGCAAAATAAGTGCCACAAATTATTGCCCTCCCAAACCATAGTCTGTAGTATCTATTCATTTTGATCAGCCTTAGCTAATTTGTCAGCTGACTACACACCTATGAGAAATCTTATCCAAGATGGGCTAGGCCTTGCCCAGGTTAGCACACTAGCCAGCCTGGCTGAAATTGGTGACTTACAGAACCACTAGTAAGTAAGTGTTGTTTTAAGCTTCTATGATTTGGGATTTTTCCTAGGCAGCAAAAATTAACTGACATTATAGTTAGATGAAGTACTATTATCACAGCATTAAACAGACGACTTATCTTTCTTATATGTTGGTAAAACTTACATATGACAGAATTAATATTAGTAGCAATATTTACTGAGTATTCACTATACATAGGGGCTGTGGTTGAGGAATGCACTGGAACCAGGAAGATCATGACAACTGCCTTCATAAAAGTTTACATTTGTCATGTTAGAAAAATTTTACCAGTAAGGGTTGATTTTTACATGAACTTCAAAACAGATTTCTGGAATAGTCTGGTGGATAGTCAAGATTAACCGTTGGCAATGGCAAAAATCAACAATCATAGAAACTTCCAAAAAACTTGCTAAATGAGGCTCTGACCAAGATGAGTCAGTCTTAAGGCATTTCAGATGTTTTTAGGAAACAGGTACAATCGTGCTTTCTCTTCTTTTACTGGTTGCTTCCATAATGAAGAATAATGCTGTGATGCTCTTTTTTCCAATTTTAGTTCTGTGGGGCAGTTTTTCTCTACATGTGGTGTGCACGCTGCCTTCTTTTTTTTTCCTATGAATCTGTTGCAAGTGGGAGCCCTGGGTATGTGGTACATGAGCATTTTCAAAGGAGCTTTGGCAAGTTTCCAGTCCTTTGAAATCTACTTCTGCTCTTTATGCTGCAATACTTTCCATTCTGAGTCTTAGCTGCAATATTTTGCATCTTACAAGTGTTTGCTGTTGGTTCTTTTGAATGTACTTAAAAATTCGGTGACTTGCAAACAATAAGGCAACTGCATAATATAGCCCTATAATGCACTTTACATGCTCTTTTAAACTAAAAATTCAGAGAATCAAATGTCTTCACCTTTCTCACCTGTCTTAAAACCATATTATTAAATGTTTTTAGTTGAAACATTATTATTAATGTATTTATTTGATGCATTGAAAATAATATTTCTCAACTCATAACTACAGAGAGTTTTCAACACATTTCTAACCAGAGCTGAGATCTGCTGCACACTTACCAAGCTATAATATCCTTGCTGTTTCTGAGATGAAAAAAGACCAAAAAGTGAAAAGCAAAGCAGTGTGTCCATTGTCAAAAGCTTAAGTTCAATCTGACTGAAATTGGTTCCATGTAAATTGGTATTAAAACATGAAGAGTGATATTTATCTGTGTTATCTAAATTATATACATAGATACATAGTAAAAAATAAATTATAAACATCAATTCACATGTTTATATTTATGTAGGATATTGTCAACAGAAGTTATCCAATATATTAGGTTAAAATTATTTTAAAATTATTCCCCATATGGAGTAGTGCTTTATCATCTAAATCATTCTAATATGTACTCAAATCCCCCCCAAAACACTCTTTTGTCAGGAAACTAACACTATGACTCAGATTGTCAGGGAAAGGGGCATTATAGAAATAAACAGGCGGGAAACTATCCTCTCAGTGTGTCAATAATTTTGAATATATTTAAGAAAATACTCTCAACAGAGAACTGATAAATTATTCATGAGTTCAAACATTTCAATTGTTTTCCCATTTTTTATGTTTTCCAAACATTTAATATCTAAAATTTTTACTTAAGTTCACCATAGATAACATGGTCTAGGCTCATAATAGGCAAATCTAGTCTTTCATACTTTCTAATTGTGATGAAAAAATATTAATAAAATCTTATACCTAAACCCTGTTTATGTCACATGCCTTGTTGCGTATTCTCAACTTTCTGATTTTAGTTGTTTTGGTTTTACATCAATAGACAATCTTGATTTTAAAATAAAAATTTTTAACTAAAGTTTATAGATTCCAATGCTATAGGATGCCCTTGTAATTTTGAAAATTACAAGCCAGAGAAAGAAAGCCAAGCAAACAGCAGCATTTTCCTAGGAGGAATAAACAGAGATCAATATCTGAGGCTGCCAAGGCAGCTGTAATTTGGGAGGCAATAGAAAAGTAGAGGAATCCACAGAGAAGGGGTCACAAAATCTGCATAAAAGTTTAATTCTGCTGCTTAGCCACCTCCTAAATTGCAAATTCACAAGGTGTAATTCTGAGGACCAACCTAAAACAGTGCTGGGATGCAGTGACTTCAGAAATTGTTCAGTGCTGAGAAGATACCTGGGAGACTGGAACAAGAAGAGTTTAGGTGAACATCCTAGGCATTCAGCTGAGGCACTAAAGACCACATCCTTACTCCCAGAACAATGCCCAAGGAGTAAACGCCATGCCAAATAGGTAAAGGCAAACCTGGAACAGACCAGCGCAACAAAGTCTAAAACCAAGCCAGCACCGATCAAGATCATCATCCAGGAAGTTAACTCTTGCTAGAACAGAACTTAACACCTCTGCTATGTGGAATTTACACATACATATATATTTGTAGTTACGTATAAAATAAATAAATCATCTCAAAAGTTGTCATAAGTGACTGGGTTTTTATTTACTATTTATAAATTGTTAAACAAACTCTGTTAATAAATTTTTCATTTTGAAAAAATTTCCTCAATCATTTCATCCACTCAATTCAAGGAACTTGGATTACATCAGTCTTCACCCTTACCATTTTCCTCATGCAGTCATTGTTAACTGTGTTCAATTTTTTTCTTTTTGTTGCTATTTATGTCATGCAGCTTTCATTAATTCTTAGACACTCATATTCACATCTTAATGTTTTTGAAATTAGGATGTTCTTTATAACCATTTATGAGTAATTATTTAATTACTAAGTTCTTCTGGGTAATTGGTGTATTAAGTAATGCTGCATAGTGCTATCAATGTATTCTTTGAATGAACTCTGGTAAATATTTAGAAATGTAACTAGCTATTTGATATTAAATATACAACACAAAGATAAAAAAATTGTTTTAGAGGGACATAAAAGTTATCAATCTAAGGAAACATTACATTAAAGGAATATATTGGCATCTCAAAAATCTAGATCTGACTGAGCCTTGGCTCTGATATTTACTAGCTGACAGGCCTTAGAAAATGTGGGGAGGGAGGGAGGAAGGGAGAGAAGGAAGGAAGGAAGGAAGGAAGGAAGGAAGGAAGGAAGGAAGGAAGGAAGGAGGGAGGGAGGGATCAAAGGAGGGAAAGGAAAAGAAGAAAACTATTTGATATAATGGATTTGATAAAAAGAAAACTATTTGATACATTCAGAGATGTATTATATACTTATTTATAAGTAAAATTGATATAAATACAATATCTTTATTATCCTTCTACCTTCTAGACTTTAAGCTCTATGTAAGAAAATATGTCTTTTTTTCTTTCTTACTCAGCAACTAGCTTATAATCGAAATAAAAAATATATGGTGAATAAATGGTATGTCTTGTTGAATTCTAGTTTTCCAAAGGAGAAAAACTTCCTCATAAAATTACTGGATTATTAAATGTAACAACAGAAATTAAGAAATAGTTTCTGTACAATAATATCCAACTTAGTTTTAGACTTCTAAGCACTGTTGTGAAACAAATATTAAGATAAGTATACTTCTTTCTATGATAGTGAAAGCTAAAGATTTATAATGAATTTTGGACTTTAAATGATATCTGTAACAACTCTTTCAAGACACTTGTATATTTGTCCTCTCTGCAGATTTGAAAAAGCAAAACTACAGGAAGAGCAGGAGGATGACAGAGCTCTAGACACCATAGCTGCAGGAGAGAGCGAGAGACTGACTCACTGCCAGGGAAAATAAAAAAAAGAAAAACCACGTTTTTTTAAAAAATGCAATCTTTCATGGTCAACAAAACAGGCTCTAGAATCAGGCATATTTAAGTTGAGCTTCGTCTCCCTATAATATAAATATTATAATATTACCTTAGGCAAGCTCTTCTCTAACTCTTAGACTAATTTTAAGATTTAAGGAATATAATCCATACCAAATGTTTAGCAGCCTGTCATAAAGTAAACCTCAGTCAATTATAACTTTTATTATTGTTACTATTGCTGAAGATGGTTAAAACAATTTGGAAAAACATATTTTATTACCTCCTATGTTATCTGTTTAATATAACTGAGAACAATGCATTTCAGAAAGATATCCAGGATCCAAGACATTTAAAATAGATGAAAACCTCTTGTGTTTAATAGAGCATGTTTTGGTTACTTGGAAAAATCTATCCATGTGGGATATCATCTCTTCTAGAGAAAGTGAAAAAAGGAGAACAGGCTGTCTAGCTTACATTTCATACTCAGGTACAGTCACAGTAAGTTAGAGTAAAGAATCTTTCCTTTACACTTGATATTGTTCTTGAAAATAAATGTTACAGCTTGGCCATTTTGATAAACAATATAGAAAAATATGGAGACTCATACAACTTCTTCAGAGAATCGATTTCCTTGATCATTATTATTCGTTTTTACATGGCCCCTGTGAGGTGGGGATATGTGATGTGGCAAATTGGCTCAAACAAAAGTGAAAAGTGACCAAGGATTTGAGCGTATCTTTCTCCTGTTTTCAGAAGAAAGGCTGTGTCTGTGTTCTCCCCCTTAAGCCACTCAGTTACTTTGCAGCCACTCCCCTTGGCTTCTAACAACAAGAAGATGTCATAATTCCCAAAGGGGGAACTGCCTTTAGTTACTGTGCTCTAGACATGCACACATATCAAGTTCACACCTAATTAAATAATAAAATCATTTTTTAAAAATGCTTGAATTCCTTGTATTTGAAAGAGACCAAAAGTAAAATGACTTCACATTATACTGGCATAAATGAAGAGGTCAGCAGAAGGGATGCTATGGACTGTGAATACAGGCACATGCATAACGGGAGAGTCTCCCAGACTTCATCCTGCGAGTCACTGATCAGTAACAAGTAAACAACAGGCCAACCTGTTAAATGGTTCTCTAATATTAGCTAAAATCTTCACTTAGTGTGCCCTGCTTAAGGTCATTGTCTCCCAAAAGGTTTTAGGGATATTATCCTTTATTTAGAAAGCAACTTGAAGCAAATACTCTGTTACATAAAAAAGATACTAAAAAAAATTCACTGAATCATTTACGTATAGTTCAATGAAAAAGGGATATATGATTTCTCAGTTATATTTTTCCATATAATTAAATTAAATAAGCATAAAAATGTATAAACATATGTATTATAAAAATATATCAAATAATTTAAATTTTTGTCTGTGATATAATTTTTATATACTCACATTTTTCATTTTAATAAAGCCTCATCAGCTATTTTCCTTTTACTTTTAATTGCTTATTATTCTGAAATGTATTACTTATCTCTGCTTATTTTTATTTTTTAAGTACTTAGTTATAAGTCAAAATTTATTTCTTTTAGATTTCCCATTATTTCACACAAGGAATGCAAAAGTATACTAGAAAATGGTGTGGTTATAACCATCTCATGTTTTACTCAGGCAAAAGTATATTAGAAAATGGTGTGGTTATAACCGTCTCATGTTGAGTAACTAGGTCTCAGAGCATCCTTAATGGTATCTTCTCCCCAGCAGAGTAAAAATACAAAATTATATTTAAGGGCTCCAGATGTATTGTCAAATAAAAAGCATCTCTAGAACTATTTGATGTAGCATTTACTTGTTTCTACCTTTATCAAGCAGAGAAAAACTTGACCCCACATTAACATATCTTCTTTCTCAAAATGTTAAAGCCATCAGTACAGCTTCTCATTTTACCGATGTTGTTTATTAGCGGGATGTCATAGACAGGAAATATACTGACAGTAAAGGCCCACAGAATCTCTCTAAGTGCCTCAATACAGACATTTCAAGACAAGCTCTTTGGGACCTACTAGTGCCACAGTGTGAAGGTTAAGCTATATAGTCAAATGGAGGGAAGTGTGCACATTTCATAGTTTCACTTTTTCAATGTAAACATGACCTGAATTTAAAGCATAAGTTTGCTTAACACTGTTTATAATTCAATTATGAGAACCGGTCTATGTGTGTCAGTATTTCTTTTTAACATATAAAAGAATATTTTTACCCCTATTTAAGTAAGATAAAAGACCACTCACAAAAAGAACGTAAACTATTTGAGTTTTTAAAATATTAGATTTAACTGGCAAAATAAAACAGGTAAAAGCAGAAATGTGCTTTTTAAAAAATTACACCTGATTAATTTCGTTAGTAGGCTGAAAAGAAGAAAAAGTACTTGGTATCAAATTTTGGAAATTCAAACATTTTTTCACACATTTTTGTCTTCATAAATTAGATTTCTCATTAGCAATTCCTAAGATAACTTTATTTCAATAGTAGGTAATCACCAGAGAATAATGCATACACAGTTTATACATAAGATTGTAATAAGTGATCACCAGAGAATAATGCATATACAGTTTATGAGTAGGATTGAATATAGTTCTAATCACCACATTCATTTTAAATTTGCCATATTTTTAAACCAAACTATTTCTTCCATAGACTCTTTCTAATTTATCTGTAGTCAACTTTTATGTGCAATAAAAGAAATTCAAAATTGATAAGATACATTTTATAACATTTTTCTCTCCATATATATAAACATAATGTTAAAAATGCACTTTTCAAATCAAAACCACGACAAGATACCATATCACAATCACTAGGATGGGTAGAATTGAAAAACTGGAAAATGTAAAATTGTGGAGAAACTAGAACCCTCGAATTTGCTGATGAGATTGTAAAATGGTGAAGCCACTGTGAAAAACAGCTTAGTAGTTCTTCAAGAAGTTAAACATAGAATTGCCATATGACAGCAATTTCATTCCTAGGTATATATCCAAATGAATTTAAAAGAAGTGTTCAACAAAAACTTATATAAGAATGTTCATAACAGCACTATTTATAATCGTCAAAAGGTTGGAACAACTCAATTGTGCATCAATTAATGAATGCATAAACAAAATGTGGTATATCCACTTTGGAATGATTAAATGGAATATCATTTAACCAGAAAAAAGAATGAAGTACTAATCGATATTACAACATGGATAAACCTTAAAAACATTATGCTAAGTAAAAGAAGGCGGACACAAAAGGACATATATTGAATGATTCCGTTTATATGCAATACCCAAAATAGACAAGTGCATACAGACGGCAAACAGAATCATGGCTGTCCAGGGCTAGGGATTAGAGACAATGTGGGATGACTGCTAAATAGGTATGGGATTTTTGGGGGGATGATGAAAAATGCTCTGGAACTAGATAGTGTTGCATAATGTTGTAAATGTCCTAAATGCCACTCAATTGTACACGTTAAAATGGTTAAAACAGTAAAGTTTATTTTATGCGTATTACACCAACATTTTTTAAAACTACATTGTTGACAACGACTGACCATATAGTCTACTGTTTATTCAAGAATTTATGTGTTTATTGAATTTCATAGAGATTTTCTAATGAAAACTTTAAAGCATGAATATCTCTGTTCTCTCGTGGAATCGTAAGACTAATGACAGTAAATGAATTTGTAAATGGATATAAGCATATAATGGCAAAGATAATTAACTGTGAACTAATATCAGCAAGTAATATTTGTCAATAATATTTAGAAAACTAGGATGAAAACTGATGAATGATATGGCGGAGAATGTTTATTGTTTCTAGAGTTCATTCTCCTTACTTTGTTTATACAATTTGTAGATGGGAACAGGAAAATTAATTTAGAGCCTATTCCCAAAACATTGTACTCCCAAAGTTAAATTATGAGTCATGTATTAATTTTCCCAAAGTATACCAGTGGTCTTCGTCCAGACGAGGTACCAGAAGCTGGATTTATCAATTATTATTAACTATTAAAGGCAATCTCTAAAATGGAGATTAGTATGTGTGGAAAATTAAGATTATGCAGAATTTCTGCCAAGATATCAATAGTGAGAGAATTTAACTTCTAAGCACTGCTTTTGCAAATTTTGAACACATTTTATTTATACATCAAAAGTGTTCAGTATCTTAATAAAATTCTTATGCTGTCTCACTCTGTGTGAGTTATAGTAATAAAGAATCTGCTTTAGAAACAAGAAGAAATAATCCATATCAACTTTAAATGGAGGTCCCTTTCCTTGCAAACAGTAAAGCACTTGCAACAGCAAGCAAAATACATTAGGAAAAGAAGCCTAGGGATTCTGGAATGGAAACAATTTTGCTATTTAAAATATGCATGTGCTGTTTTTAATACCCATTTTTAGACTGCATTCTAGCCTGGGCAATAGAACAAGAATCCCCTTCTCTCTCCCTCTTTCTCTTCTTCTTTCTTGCTCCCTTACATTCTTTTTTTTTCTTTCTTTCACTCTTTCTTTCTTTTCTCTCTTTTTCTTTCTTTCTAAAAAAATAAAAAAATTAAAAAAATAAAAATAAAATAAAATATGCATGTGTTTGAATTCTTCAAAGAACAGTCTTTGTACTATCTTCAACATGCATATATCATTTTCTGCAATTTAAAAGATTCACTTGTATTTTTTGGTAATACACTGGTATTTGGATACGGGGGGTGTACAGTGAGATGAGGAACAATGAATGAGAAATAATGTATTAAGAATGTTTATATTTGACAGGTTTAAGAAGAAGCTATTGAAGATGTAGCCCAAGATTATGTGGTAATCTTGATGCACAGAGACGGGACCCAACTGCTGTCAGACTCTTGAATAGATTAAATTCATTCTAACCTAGTCTTCTCTCTCAGAAATCCCTTCTAACTCACTCATCTCCTTGGGCAAATCCTATGGGACAGTAGTTTCAGTGAACACTACAATGAATCATGTAATGACTCAGAATATAAAAGTTTTTATTCTCTTCCATCTTAATCTCACTGTCATTCGGCTTTCCTAGGTACCTAATCTCAGTTTTTTATAATATGATCATACCTTACACTCCATGCCATTCAAGTATTAAAACTTTTTAAGGAATTAACATTTTGGATTGCAAAGTTGCAAAATTTATTAATTTCAAAATTAATCTTAAAATAATGCATCCAACTTTAATTGGTTATTCTCCTATGAGTGAAAAAATGTAGTGTCAATTATCAAACAAAATGAATTAGAAACTCTCAAAAAATTATTCATAATTTTCTGTTTTAGATTATTAATTGCTGCCCTCAATTTACCAAAAATATCTAAAAAGATATCTAAATTTAGGTGAAATATATACATTTAGATTGCCAATACTTTAGGTTTATGTATTTTTATGTAACTACTCTCATTTTAGAAAGCAAAAATCCTCCTCTTAAGATGTATTTGTCTGCAGTTTTCATGTCTTGTGATGTTGTTGTTTGATTTTGGTTTCAGGGTAATGAAGATATCCTAAAGTGAGCTGGGAATTATTCCAACCTCCTCTATTTTCTCAAATAATTTCTGTAGAGTTGATATTACTTATCCATAATTGTTTGATATAAATAACCCATGAAGCCACCTGGACCTAAAGTGTTTTATTAAGGGGGATGATTTTTATAAATAATTTTCGTATATGAGATTGATAAATGTTCAGATTATCTGTTGATAGTTTGTGATTCAAAGGATTGGTCTATTTCACGTAAATTGTCAAATGTATATGCATGGAGCTGTTTGTGGTACTATCTCTCTCAGTGTCTTCAGGGTCAGTAATGATATTCCATCATTTATTGCTTATGGGGTTATTTGTGTTTTCTTTCCTCTTCTCTTGCTAAGTCTGTTAAGAACTGTATTAATATCAAAGTGATTGTACAGTGCAATCATTTACTGCTCGCCTTTGCTGTTTCTTGTATCCTTAGTATAAACTCAATTTTAGCTAACTACATAAAGCCCATTTCTATCACTTACAACTTTAAGAATTCTAATGTACCCTTATTTTAAGCAATACATAACAAGATAAACAAAAATCTATAAGCACAACTGCTGAATAAATGAATTGGAAGAAGATTCCCAAAGGAATAAGAGCACAGTAAAACTAAATAACTTTTATAAAGAAAAAGAAAAATATTGTAGATACAATGACAGCTGCTTCCCCTTATTTTCCATTCTCTGAGCATAAAGATAAATTAAATTATTCTGGAAATGCTTTTTCTGACAAAGTGGACAGTTTTTTAAGTTTGTTTCTAACAGAATCCTGTGATCTTCAAAGTATTTACAAATAAATGCTTAGCAATGGTACAAGTATGTTTTCCTAGGAACTAAAAAATTCATGGTTTTCCTAGGAACTGAAAAAAAGTCCATGAATCATAGAATATATATTTTCCTATCTTCTATTACTTTTGTTGTTATCACTATAGTTACATATTTCTTGAACCTTAAAATAATGTTTATTA
Source organism: Cacajao melanocephalus (assembly GCA_963573385.1). NCBI lineage: Eukaryota > Metazoa > Chordata > Mammalia > Primates > Pitheciidae > Cacajao > Cacajao melanocephalus. Next base: position 17,677 of record CAUYLG010006346.1, on the reverse strand, counting down.
ATTCTGAAATCTTTTCAGCTGACTTGTTAATCAGTCAAGTATTTTGGTCCTGGTCCATAATGTTATAGGAGAATATCTTTAAAACAAATTCAGTTTGGATAAAATATATCACATACTTTAAACTAGTAAAATTAACCTTGTTTTGGAAATTTTAAATTTCTAAAATATTAGAAAAATTCAGCATATCACAAAATCAAGAATGGCAATGTTTTAATTGATAGATACCTATCCAGTTAGTTTGATAAACAGTCAAATTTCATATTGACAATTTACTTTCCATCCAAACTAAACAGAAAATGTAATTAACTCTAGATTCCTCTCCTTCTAATCTTTATGTGTTGATGACAGTGGAAAATGTTTTCATAAATTATGTATTGTCTTCTTTTTGTAATATACTTCTGCTATAAAAATACAACTTGATATCCCTAGCATCTGTGTTTCAAAACATGTTCAAATCATTATTATTTGTATAAACTAGATTAAAACAACTCAAATGATTTCCAAATACATTAATTTTAAATATACGCAGAATATTTTATTTTTGTATACCAACATGTGCATTTAAGGTCAACTTTACAAACTTTTAGTAACATTAAACAGAATTATCTCAGAAATATCATACAAGTTGTACTTTTTCACTAACATTTCAAAAAGCCATATGAAATGATTTTCCAAAAGCTATATGCATTTAAGTCTGTCATGCAACTATTCAGTTATTATTTGCTCCCACCAATAAAACAAATGAATTTTATGAAATCTAAATAAGGAGTTTTGTCAACTGTAAAAAGTGCATAATTTTCTTCTATATAGGAGAAAATATATTACTTCACAGAGAATGCTGGTAAAATGGTGGATAAGGAAACATCCAGGCTCTGGAATCACACAGATCTACACATAGTGACCTTGTTATTCAAACACTGTAACCCTTCTTAACCACATAGTTTCTTTCCACAAAATAGGAATAACAATTATAACAACTTAAAAAGTGCTAGAGATATAATGGCCAAATTTAAAGCACTGTTGATAAGCTCTTCCTGAGGTCTGCTTTTGATTTCCATTTGAGGAAGTAGTTGATCTAACATGTTGGTGTTGTGATAGACTGGTTTTATTTGGAATATTTATGCAATTCCATAATTTTAAAATTGTTAAGATTAATATCATTTAAAGATTTCCACACCTGCATCTATCCTCCTGCCCAACAATTTGCTGTTGTTATTTTTGTTTTAATAAGGTGGTTTGCATAATACCCTTACAAGAACTTTATACCTCAAACGATTGTCAGTTAAAGCAATTCTCAGAGTTAAATCTATCACATATATCTCTTTGTCATATTAAAAGGTGTGAAGTCTATAAGTCTAAAGCCACAAAAAAAAATCCTGTATCCAAAATAACTGTGATTTCTCCGGCATAAAAATTAGTGATCTCTTCGCTAATAACACCAGAAAATATTATGGAACCACAGAAGATTAATCTGCTAATTGAATGAGATTGCTCTCCAAATGTGACATCTTTTCAAATATTGATATAATTCATCTGTCACAGCTTTTATATCACAGGAAAGGAAGGAACAAGTACAGCTTTTGATCATCAGGACTTTGTGTGCTGATATCTAAGTTTCCTATACCAGATTATTTTTCAGATTATCAAAGGCCTTGACTCCTCTTTTTGGCAACAAGACCAGGAACAGAGTACCTTCATACGGTCCCTGAGCTTGTCAGTGTTCATGTTGTTCATTTTGAAAATCTAAGTAAGGACTCTGGCCCCTTGTCTATGCTACCATCCTAACTGGAAGTTAGAGGTAAATGGGAAATTGCTTCAGGGCCTAAGTCTGAAACTGAAACTGAAACTTTTCTATTAATGATATGAAGAAACTTCCTTTGAGGCTAGATAATGCCTGAGCTATATTTAGGGTATTTTATTTTTAAAGTACTTTAAATATTATAATTGATTAAAAGATTTCTATGCCAGCTTACTCCAAAATAAACTAGGACCGTGAACCCTTCAGCAAAGTTACCAATATCAAGTTTTACTCATCAAAGCCAAACAATGCATTGGGTTTCTAAGCCTACAGTGTGCCTTAGATTCCGTTTAAATATCTCTAGAAAACCTATAGCTGCCTACATTCCCAAACTCAGGCTTTTACTCTTTATCTAAGGGATAGTAATTGTTTAGATTCATATGGAAGAAAGAGTTGATTGCTTTTTGATCAGTGCTTCTTGGGTAAATATGATTTATTGCAAGATGCTGGAAACAAATTATTTTCTTAAAGAAGTTTCTGTATCCTTACCTTGTAGTGATTCTCAGTGATTTTCAAGCAATATAATTTGGCATACTGTTGCACTGACGATCTTCACATATATCCCTTCAATTTCTAACAAATGTGTAGAGTTTAATTTTTTTTTTAGTATGTGTCACGATATCTTAATTAAAAAAGGCAATAAGCAGGCCAATATACAGTGAAGGAAGTACAAAAGAAATATCACATTTTAAGAGAATGTAAGAGAATATTGCCTGATACAAATATAAGAATTAGAGACAGCAGCAAGCTTATGTAAATTATAACAGAATACTGAAAGGAGAGAAACAGCACATCAACTGAGAATGCTTACATAGACACTGAAAGATATTACAGCAGTGATCATATTGTTAGAGTTTATGTCTCATTAGTGTTGTTTTAAATCTTTATATCTCTACAATCTTAGAATGCAAAAGTGAATTGTAGGTATCAATTGGATTTAAAGATTTTATACAATTAAGCCAATGTGTGGCCCTCAATAACTACTCTGCTAAAATTTCTGAGATATATGAAATAATGGCAATTTCAACCACAAGAATAGTCTTTAGTCTTGGTGATCATATTTGCACTGAAACCTTGGCTTTTAATTAAAAATCAGAATAAAATCCTCACAGGTACCTCTTCTAAATGAAACAGAGGTTTAACAATGCTCACTTTTAGTTGAGCTTACCACTTTCAGTCCCCAGTTCCTGTTAATGCTTTAGAAACAAATAAACCTGCAATACAAGAGGCAAATGTATTAAGTAGACTTGGAACTGTAAAGATCAACCTCCTCAATGCACAGATTCAGCTGCAGGCATTCAGTAAAATATCCTCTACTTTTTTGCACCTAGAAAAAATATCTTGCAGCTTTACCCATTGAAATGCTGCCTCACTCTTACCTGTTTCTCATTATGAACCCCAAACTTCAAGTCTAGTTATTGTTCTCCATCTGCCCCCTCACACCTAACACCCAGAGCAACTCTTGCTTCCAAGACTCTTAGCCATGAAGTATTTTTTCTTTGCATGGCTCCTTCTTGAAAGCAGCCCACTTCCTGTTCTTCAAGATAAGTTAGAGCTTCAGGACTTACCTTGCTTTGGAGAGAGGACAAGATTAGACAACATCCATTTCCAAACGCTAGTAATACAGAAGGGAAAGAGAAAGGGGCTCCATAAGAGCCAAGAAAACTGAAACGTTTACTCTGTTCATAGTTTCTTTGGCTATGCAGAAGCTCTTTAGTTTACTTAAGCCTCAGTTGCCTGTTTTTTTGTTTTTGTAGCAATTGCTATTGGAGACTTCATCATGAATTCTTGCCAAGACTTATGTCCAGAGTGGTATTTTCTTCCAGATTTTTAGAGTTTTCGGGCTTGTATTTAAGTCATTACTGTATCTTGAGTTGATTTTTGTATATGATGAGAGGAAGGGGTCCAGTTTCAATCTTCTGCATATTGAACTGGCCAACCAGTTATCCCAGAATTATTGATTGAATAGGGAGTTCTTGTCCCATTGTTTGTTATTGCTGACTTTGTCAAAGATCAGATGATTGTAGGCATGCAGCTTTATTTCTGGGTTCCTAACCTAGTCCATTGCTCTATGTGTCTGTCTTTGTGCCGGTACCAAGCTGCTTTTGTTACCGTAGCCTTGTAGTGTAGTTTGAAATCAGGTAGTGTGATGCCTCAGTCTTTCTCCTCTGTGCTTAGGCTTGCTTGGGCTATTTGGGCTGTCTTTCAGTTCCCTGTGAACTTTAAAATAGTTTTTTTTCTAATTCTATGAAAAACAGAATGGGAAGAAATATTTGCAAACTATGCATCTGACAAAGTTCTAATATCCAGAATCTATGAGGAACTTAATTCAATAAGCAAAAACAACCTCATCAGAAAATAGATAAAGGACATAAACATTTCTCAAAAGAAGACATACAAGTGGCCAAAAAGCATATGAAAAAAATGTTCAACATCACTAATCATCATAGAAATGCAAGTCAAAACCATAAAAAGATACCATCTTGCACTAGTCAGAATGGCTATTATTAAATGTCAAAAAATAATAGATGTTGGAGAGGTTGCAGAGAAAAGGGAATGCTTATACACTGCTAGAGGGAATGTAAATTAGTTCAGCCACTGTGGAAAGCAGTTTGGAGATTTCTCAAAGAACATAAAACAGAACTACCATTACACCTAGGAATCCTGTTACTGGGTATATACACAAAAATATATAAATCATTCTACCAAAAAAGACACATACACTCGTATGTTCATCATGGCACTATTCATAATAGCAAAAACATAGAATCAGCCTAGATTCCCATCAATGGTGAACTGAATAAAGAAAATGTGGTACATATACACCATGGACTATTAGGTAGCCATAAATAAGAACAAAATCATGCTCTTTGCAGCAACACAGATGCAACTGGAGGTCATTATTCTAAGCAAATTAATGCAGGAACAGAAAACCAAATACCTCATGTTCTCACTTATAAGGGAGAGATAATCACTGAGTACACATGGACACAAGAGGGTTTACTTAACGGTGGAGGGTGGTGGGAGGAAGTGGGGTTGGAAAAACTACCTGTCAGGTATTATGCTTACTACCTGTGTATAGGTAATAATCATGTTCAGGTAGCACAAAGTAGTTTGTACTCCAAACCCCAGTGACATGCAATTTACCCACATAACAAATCTGCACATGTACCCCCTGAACCTTAAATAAAAGTTAAAGGAGAAAATTAAAATAAAATAAAATAACTAAAATGTATGGTGAAATTTGTTTTTGTACTTTTGCTAAGCTATATTTTCCCTGAAATGCCTTTATTTACTCCATAATTCCTCTCCTTGTTTAGACTAGACTTTGGTTTCTGCTGTTCCAGAAAAAAAGACACAATATGAAAGAAAATATGGTATTTTAATACAATTAGGGACACATTTCTGAGTGAAGTTTTATCTTTTTCTCTCTCTGATAGTTTGAATTATTAAACCTAATTCTTCCCTTCTCTGTAATAGTACTATAAATCTAACCTTTGGTAATGCTTTCATGACAGGCAGAGTATAGTTCTATTCCCTGGAATTTGGATGTGGTATTGTGACTTACTCTAACCAATGAGATATTAGTGACATGATGTGAACTAGGTTTAAAATGTGTTTGCATGGATGTTTTCCTCCTCTTTCATTTCAGTTTTTCACTGCAAGCACATGCTTTAGGTAGCCACTCGTTCAAGGTGGAGCAGACATAGATCCAATCCCAATGGAAACATCCTTCATAAGCTGAACATCCACCAACCCAGAGTCATGCAAGCTTATTGTTGTATGCCACTGAGTTGGAGTAGTTCCCTGCAAGAACAGTATATGAGACCTTAGAAGCAAGAAATGACAGCATACTATTTCCTGGCATAAGAGGACCAAACTGTCTTCACAAGAGCACAAAAGAGCACAAAAATTTCCAGGCATATGAGGACCCACCTGTCCTCACAAGTGATAAGAGGACCAACCTGTCCTCACATGAGCACAAAAGAGCATTTATACTTTCCCCTCCTCCACCCTTTCTCTACAAAAGGAAGTAAAGACCTTCTGAAAAAAAATAAAGTGGGGAGGACTGGATAAGGAGATACCAGGAAGGAGATGCAGACTTGATATCTAATCAAGAATGTGACAAAGATCCCAGAGAATGCCAATAAGGAATAAAACTATGCCAGAGGCAATGTCTTGTATCTCAAAGCATGCCAACATGAAACTGACAACACAGCACAGTAGCGTTTGCTTATTCTTCTATAGCTAGGTATTATCCTCAGGAAAAAGACCTGAACTGCAAACCTCCTGGATCAAAGCATAATTAAATTGATTTCTGGACAGAAAATGTTAACAAACTAAAAGATACCTTAATGAATACTCCTCACACTAGACTTCCTGTCTATCAGCCTATTTCCAGGTTTTCTGTGATGATGCGAGACTTCCTCACTCATTGCAGAGGAAAATAAAAGGTGCTATCCCAATTTCTTTGGGTCCTATTTTTTAAAGGTAGCACAACATACTGTATTTGGAAAACAGACAAAGTCCTATATTAATATTATGAGGAAACCAGAAACTGGGGACTGTGTACTAAATATGATAACTTCTCCCCCTGAAGGGGTTTAAGAGATTTACAAAGCATATTACACTAAAAAAATGCTCAGACACAGGATTGCCCATGTAGCAAAGCTGGAAAAATTAGATTATTTAAAATACACAAAAAATTCTTTAAAAACATTTTTAAATGATATACTGTGGGTGAACAGGAAATTTTCCAGATGTGAAAGAAAGAGAGATTACATAGATTAACGTCCTTATTATATTAACTTTTTAATCTACACACCAAAAAATCTATGAAGTGGTACTGTCTTATGGATGACATAACTGAAACACAGACATCATTCAAGTAGGAGGAACAGAACTGAATTTGAACCTATATGATAAATATACCACAAGATAGACACTGATCTCTTTTACAGCATAATTTTGAAATTCCTTGCTGTTAATCCTGGTGTTTTTAATATCTGAATTATTATTTGTTAAAATGTCTCATTGTTTTAAGCTCTTTGTTGACATTGAACTAAGATCTGTTTATCTGTAGAATGACTTTTTGCCATAATTTTGCATTTGAATCCATAGTAAACAATTTTTAAATTATTTCCAAACATTTTGAGGAAGCACTTGATGTGTAAATGTATGCTCTCAAACTCTAGTCCCATGTTAAATGCAATAGATCAAGAACCTTAAATTTATTTGTCTCAATGACCTACGTAAATATACAAAGTGTAAGTGCACACAAAGCCTATTTTTTTTGTCAAAGCAGATCAAATATACACTCCATATTTAATATTCTTCCAACCACTTAAAGATAACATAGAAAGATGCACATACAGAGCATAACCTTTCCGTATAGTTTCAGTGTAAGAATGATGGCAGGTTAAAGCTATGCTTTGTCTAAAAAAATTAGTAGTTGTTCAACCAATGGCACCAATCAAAACTGTTTTCTTGCTATTTTTTTATTCATAAGTGCTACAACCAACTTAAATTAAGCTACCTAAATACCTAAATAAGCTACCTAAATAAATACTGCTTCATATATATGAACCCCATCATATAGAAAAAGCATAATTGGCACAATATCTTCTTATCAGTCAGATTAGCAAGAAGTAATAGAATGTGTTTAGTACCTTTTCCATTCAGATCTGTTCTTCAACTGAAATATAATTATTTTATTGACAATTACTATTACACAGCTCATAGATTCCCAAGCATTATATTAAGTGAGATCTCATAATTATCTTATTAGGTAGGTACTGATACGTCACCTTCATTTCACAATGAGGAAACTGAGGTTAGAAAACTTGGCAAAATGATACAGTCATTAAGAAGAAAACACGGGACTCTGACCTAGACAGTCTGCTTTCAGAGTCTATTCTCCAAATTACTACTCTGTACTATCCATTTAGACCATTGTTTTCTTTTTGTATTTGTTTTGTATTTTTTTTAAAAATAGCATTTTCAATTTGTCATTTATAACTACATTAAGTGAACATTAAAAGCCTAGTACCATTAAATAGCAAAGTAAACAATCACTTTGAACTGTGCAAGCTTTTATATTTGTAATAAGCAAGCTTTGCATATACTATTTTTTTAAAAATTTCTAACATTTTTCTTTTCTGCCATAAACAGAGAGTCACTTCAGGTATAGTCTTTCTTTACCTACATTGATCATAATATTTGTTGGTACCCCACTTGTATTGTTACTTCCTTTGCACTATCCTTCCCTGCTTTACTCATTTTTAGACAGTTGTTGTTTTTCCATTTTGGGTAAGACTTTATACCACAATAGATTCTCTTTCTACTAAAGCATTTGAGATTATCAGGATGGCTGAATACATAACCATCTAATGAAATACTTTTGAGAATTAAAGGAATCTTATTAATTATGACTCCATTAAAACATATAAAACAGACTCTCTTGAAAATCCAAATGTATGTTTACTCTAGACATGTAAGATGAGCCTTGAAATAAATACATTTGATAGACAAAGATGGTAGGGAAGTGTGTTAATCACAAGCTGTAGAGTCATCAAAAGAAGAAAAGCCTAATTCGTGTTTAGGGAAAGTATAAGAAGCTTAGGACAGCTGGGATAGAGGCTCCCAGTTCCATGGAAATAGATAATAAAGCTACAGAGTGGTTACTCATAGTTTAGAAGACTGTGAAAATCAGACTAAGGAACTGGATCTTAATTTAGTAGAAGGTGCAGAATCACCCAGTGTTTCAGGGCAAGAAATGGTGAACCAAAATGTAATTAACCAAAGCTTAAATAAGATTAATCTAATTGGTGATTATAGCTGATGGATCATAGCAAGCAGTTAGAAGATGGATGAGACACTTCAAGTGTGAAGTGATGAGCTTCACACTTTGCCAAGGTTTTTTTTTTTTTCTTCTTTTTAAATATGTGCTATAATGAAAAGATTTGATTTGACTGTTTGAGAAATCCAATACTGGAAGATCTAGTGAAACTTAAAAATTTTAGTGATGGACTTCCTGGCAACAATATTTTTTTTCCAAGACTTATCCCAAAGTTATCTTAATGAACGCAGCTGTAAAATCAAAACAGATTATACTACAATTCCCTAAGACTGAACACCAGGAAATACAATATGTATTTTTTCTATTTTTTTATACACGACTTTTAAATGAAGTAGACAAAACTGTTTTTATAATTATTGACCCCTCCACTTATATATGGTTCTATAAAATTAAAAATATACCACAAAATCTTGGTTTTCCAAATAAAATATAGGCAGAAATAATCCTGTATATTGGTATATTACATTTATTATGCCTACAAAATTAGCTCATTTATTTTTACTTAATAATTATCTCATTTTGCAGATGAAGAAACAAAGTATCACAATCAAGATTAAGTTAACTCTTGTACTACCCAGCAAATAAGTGTAAGTAAAGTAAGTAGGACCTTGTTACTCTGAGTCTAGTCCACTTTCTGCCCTTTTCACCAATAATCATTCAGGGAAACAGAAAAGAAACACTGAAGAAGAAAATAAATTTCACAGTATTGGAAAATAGTATTTTAGAAATAGTGCCTTCAAGCATCAGTAAAAAATATAAGACTTCTATGTTATTCTCTATTTTAAAATAATACATAGAATACTAACCTAAATTTGCTCTGTCATATAGCCAATGAAAGCCACAACCGCCATGTTTTTCTACACTTGGCACTAAAGAAATGACTAGTTCAGGAAAAATCTTAAAATGTATATTGGTGATACATGTTAGTACTAATATTAGTGATAAAATACCTACCTCGTCTAGATGAGAATTTCACCCATCCTTTAATTTTTTTAAATAGTAGAATACGGCCTTATTATGAGTGTGTAATATCCTTGAACTCTATTTTCATTCTAAATGCAGAAAATTAACAGGTAAATTTATATGACTGACTAAGACATAAAAGCAATTCAAACTATTATCTCCAAAATAACTTTTCTCATTATAAAATTACTTATAATGTTTTTACTTGAAACTTTTTTCTTTATACCTGGATGCAGGCTTTCATAAAACAATGTTTTGCTCTGCCCTCACAGTCGTCTAGCCAAGAGGGAGTCACTAACTACTAACCTGGCAACACGCGAGTCTGCCCCTAATAATGAGCCTCCACACCCCCACAAAAGCTATAATGTACATGTGAATTACCTGGAGATTTTGTTAAATTGCACATTATGAAGCAGTAGGTCAAAGGTGGAGCCTGAGACTCTACATTTTAAGTAAGATCTGTGATGCTTGCTTCTGATTTTCAGATCACTGAGTAGTAAAAGTATAATAGCACCCTAACAGTAAAAAACTTAGAAGGTCATTTTCAACAGGATTTTCACAACACTGTAAGTACAAAATACTTGGAAAGTTCGTTGATACTAGGAATTGCAGAGGTAATGCCAACGCAGCTGCAGTAAAATTGTAAGTATTCTCAGTACAGTGCATTCCATACAGTTGAGGCTAAAGGAATGAATAATCCAGGGAAAATCTTAAAATATGTTAATGATAAATGTTAGACCTAATGCTAATGATGATAAAGTACCCTATTGCCTAGAGAAAAGCTTCATCCAAAAGTTTTTTTTGTTTCTGTTTTTGTTTTTTAAAGCAGAGTCTACTTCACTGTATAATGTTTCTGAAACCTAAACCAATACAAAATTATTCTGCCAAGTATAGTTTCAGGGAAAATGTTTTTTTTTCATACAGTAAGACCTGTTTTAATTTCTTACATAATGAAATTAAAGTTTTCTTTTTATAGTTACTAACAAACATTAGAGACTTTTTAAATGATATCAAACACTTCGATTCATAAGGAGTGACAACTATAATTTAATTGTATTGTTTCACTTAATGTCTAATTTTTGTATCCCTAATACTCTTATTTTGTATTATGTTTGATAAATGTCTCCAAATAGTTTTGTACAAATAAAAGAAGAATAAAATGAAAAATAAACAATGTATCAAAGAGGGAAAAGAGATGTAGTAGAAAAGGAAGAGGAATGAGAGAAGGGAAGGGAAAATAAGCATGAAGCAAGAAAGTAGGGGGAGGGGAAAGCAGCAAGGAAGGAAAGGAGAACAAAGAAAGGAATGGGTTAATTTTGGTTTCTTTAACTTTATTGAGGTATAATTGATATGTGAAAAAATGCAAGCATTTAATATGTACATCTAGATGAGTTTGGGCACATGTTTACAGCGATGATGCTGTCATCACAACCAAGATACTAAATATATCCATCACCAAAAGAAGAAAATTTTTGGAAAATGAAGAAAACTAAGGTCAAGTTTCTCAATCACTCTCCCTCTCTCATTCTCTCTCTCTCTCTCTCTCTCTCTCTCTCTCTCTCTTCACTTTCCCTTTACCTATGGATTTCTAATTGCTCCAGTATCATTTGTTGAAAAGGTTTTTTTTCCACTGAGTTGCTTTGCATATTTGCCAAAAATTAGTTGGGCACACTTGCGTAGGTCTGTTTCTCAGTTCTTCCTTCTGTTCTGCTGACCAACATATCTGTTCCCTCCACCAATATCACAGAGTTTAAACCATAAACAAGTCAAGGCTACATATTGTCTTAAAATTAGTATTCCTTCTCTTTTATGCTCCCTTTTCAAAGTTGTTTTAGGAATTCTCTCTTTTTTTTCGCATTTCTATGCACATTTTAGAAAAATCTTGTCTATATTTACAAAAAAAGTCTTTCTGGAATTTTGATTGAGATTGCTTAAACCTGTATATCATTTTGGGGAGAAATGTTATTTTTACTATATTGAGTCTCCCAATCCGTAAATAAGGCATCTCTATCTAGACTTAGATTTTCTTTGATTTCCTTCAACGAAATCATGTAGTTTTCAGCATAAAAATCTTGTACAAGTTTTGTTAGATTTATACCTAAATATTTTACTTATTGAGCTATTGTAAATGGTACTGTAATTTTCTGTATGTTCACTTCATTGATAGTATGTAAAGATGCTTACTTTTTGTACTTTTATCTTATGTCTTGTGAATATTTGGGACTTACTTAAAGTTCTAGGTGTGTTTTTGTAGATTCCTTTGGATCTGCTATGTAGAAAATAATATCAAACATAAATATGAATAGTTTTATTTATTGTTTTCTAATACATACGCTTTTATTTATTTATTTATTTATTTATTTATTTGCCTTATTGCAGTGGCCAGAATTTCCAACACTGTAAATAAGAGTGATAAGAGTAAATATCCTTGCCTTGTTCTCAATATTTAGAAGAAGAGCATTCAGTCTGTCAGCAGCAAGTGAAATATACGCTGTATGGCTTTTTTTTTAATAAGTGTTCTGCATCAAGTTCTTCCCTAGTTGTATTTTTCTGAGAACTTTTATGGTGAATGAATGTTGACTTTTGTCAAATGCTTTTTCTGGGTTGATTGATGTAATCATGTCATTTCTTTCTTTCTTAACTTGTTAATACTGTAATAACATTGATTTACAAATATTGAAACTTACTTGGATCCCTGAAATAAACCACATTTGATTATAGCATATAATTATCTTTATATATTACTGAGTTTTACTGAATAATGTTTTGTTAATTTTTCTGTCTATATTCATGAGGTATACTGCCCCTAATATACTTTTACTGTAATGCCTTTGTCTCGTTTGGGTATCAGTATAACACTAGCTTCATAAAAAGCATTTTCTACTTTCTGAAAGAGACTGTGTAGAATTAGTGTTAATATTTTAAGCTTTTGGTAGAACAATAATTTAAGCTTTTGGTAGAACTCTCAAGAGAAATCATAAGGCCCTAAATTTTTAACTTTTGAAAGTTTTAAAACTATGAATTATTTATTACATACTGGATAAATCCTGGTAGTTTGTGTTATTTGGTTCACTTCACCTAAGTTGTCAAATATATGTGTGTACAATTATTAATATTGTTCCTTTAGTATTCGTTTAATGTCCACAGGAACTGTAATGATATTCCCTGTTTCATCCTGATTTTTATGATTTACATCTACTCTCCTATTTTATTTGTAAGTCTTTCTGGAGATTTGTTAATTTTATCAAATTTTTGAAATATCACTTTGTTTCAACTCTATAAAAATGTTGGTAAAGAACATAAACAGAAACTTCAAAAGAAGACATACATGCAGCCAATAAGCATATGAAAAAAAGTTCAACATCACTGATCATTAGAAAAATACAAATCCAAACCACAATGAGATACCATCTCACACCAGTCAGAATGGCTATTATGAAAAAGTCAAAAAATAACAGATGTACTGGCAAGGTTGTGCAGAAAAAGGAACACTTATATGCTGTTGGAGTGTAAATTAGTTCTGCCATTATGGAAGACAATGTGACCATTACTCAAAGACCTAAAGACAGAAATACCATTTGATCCAGCAATCCCATTACTGGGTATATACCCACAGGAATATAAAACATTCTATTTTAAAGACACATGCACGTGAATGTTCACTGAAGCACTACTTACAATAACAAAGAGATGAAATCAACCTAAATACCCATACATGATATACTGGAAAAAAAAATGTGGTATATATACAGTATGGAATACTATGCAGCCACAAAAAAAATGTGATGATGTGCTTTGCAAGGACGTGGCTGGAGCTGGAGGCCATTAGGCTTAGCAAATTAACACAGGAACAGAAAGCCAAACTCACTTACAAGTGGAGCAAAATGACGAGAACAAATGGACACATAGAGGGGAACAACACACCCTGGGGCCTTTTGGAGGGTGGAGTGTGGAGGAGGGAGATCAGAGAAAACAATTAATGAATACTAGACTTAATACCTGGGTGATGAAATAATCTGTACAACACACCTCCATGACACAAGTTTACCTATATAACAGACCTGCACTTGTGTCCATGATCTTAAAATAAAAGTTAAAAAACAAAAAATGAAATATCACATTTTCATTGACTTTGTTTTCCCATGATTTTATTGTTCCATTGATTTTTTTATAGTGTTTTGCTGTTTTCATTTACATTGATTTCTGCTCTTTATAATTTTCTTCTGTTTGCTTGCTTTGGATTTATTTTGACATTTCTCTAGGTTCTTGAGGTGAAGACTAGATTATTAGTTTGAGACTTCTCTTTCCTAGTATATGTAGTCTGTGCTATAAATTTCCCTAATAGTACTGTTTTAGTGTATCTCAAAAGTTTTAATGTGTTGTATTTTCACTTCTACTCAGTTAATGTACTTTGTTAATTTTCTTGAGACTCACTTTAACCAAAAGAGTATTTAGCAGTGTGTTGTTCAGTTCCCATAGTTGGTGAAGGTTTTGTGTGATTTATTTAAAAAAATTTTTTAAGTATTTTTTTATAGTCATTATTGTGGTATATCTTGGAATACCCTCTGTGGGTACTGAAAAAGAATGTGTACTCTGCTATTGTCAGAAATACTCTATAAAATTCAATTAGATTCTGTTAATCGATGGTGTTTTTGAGTTCTATATTTTTGCTGATTATTCAAGTTGTTCTGTTGAGACAGGTGTGTTGAAGTCTCTAACTGTAATTGTGGATTTTTCTCCCTGTTCCATTAAGTTTGCTACACATGTTTTGTAGTTATCTTGTTTGTTGCATATACATATAGGATTATGATATCTTCTTGTTGGATTGAACCTTTTATTACTACATAATGCATTTCTATGTCCCTGTAGTTTTCTTTAATTTGAGGTCTAATTAATATGATATTAATTCATATGATTTACTCTGAGGTCTAATTCATATGATATTAAAATCATGTTAATTTATATCATATTAATTGATATTAATATATTGATATGATAATTATCATATGATATGATATTATCATATCATATGATATTAATATCAATTAATATGGTACTGCTTTTTGATGAATATTTACATGAAATATTTTTTCCATTCCTTATTTTACCTGTCTGTTACATTATATTTGGAATGAGTTTTTGTGAACAACATATAGTTGGGTCACATTAATCTACTCTGAGAATTTATTTTACTTGGTGTATTAAGACTGTTTACAGTTAATTTGATTTGGGACTCACATTTACTATTTTATTTCTATGTATTCTGATCTATTTTTCTATCTTCAGTTTTCTTTTATTGGACTTTCTCTATATAACAACATGTTTCAGAATTCTATTTTGATGTATTTATAATATTTTATTGATTCCTTTAAATGTTTTATATAAATAACTTCACAATCCGTTGGTACTATAATTTTACCAATTTAAGTAAAAGGTAGGAACTTTTGGTCCTTTATATCTCTTTAGCCTCCCTCAATTATAATATAACTGCCTTAAATATTTCCTCTACATAAATTTAGAATCATATTACATCATTTTATAAATTTTTTTTCTTCAACCTTCAAACATAATTCAGAAACTCAGGAGTAGAAAGACTATTGTATTAACTATTTTTGTTGTTGTTTGTTTGATATTTTTTGCTATATTGTTTAATCCTTTCTAATGTTAGGATTTCTTCTACTGTTCATTTTTATTTACAATACTATTCACCGTTATTTTAATATATGCCTGCTGGTAAAAAAATAAACTCGGTTTTTACTTATCTGAAAATGTCTTTATTTCTCTTCAACTCCTCACAGATGTTTTTTCTATATATAGGATTCTTGACAGTTCTTTTCCTTCCAAACTTGACAAATAGTGGACCACTTCTTTCTGGACTCCATGTTTTCCAATGAGACGTTCACTGTCATTTAAATATACATGTATGTATGTATGTGTATATATCAATCCCTGTAACAAATTCTTATGTATATAGTTAAACCAAGAGTTGTTCTAAATAAACAGAATTAAGCACTGTGTCTCCTTAACTGACATTTACCTATATAGAATTGATTCTCTGTACTGTTTAGATTTAGTTATTAATGACTCTTTCTAGTGGTAAGAGCAGTACATTGCATACCACGGCAAACAAGTATATAAACATCATCTATAGACATCTGTAATTTAGTGCCAATTTAAGGAAAGGCTTTGGGTGACTAAGCATTTGCTGCTTTAGAACAGCTTATTGAAAACAAGATGTAAAATTGGACTGGTTGGTTGTTTCTAAGTGTTCTAGATAAATTGGAGAAAAAAATAATTCGATCAAATACTTAAATTCCTGGTTCATGGCCCACAGGTGTCTCTGTTCCAATATTCAGGATCCTACTCCTTCCCAATCAATCCCCTAACTATAACAAAGAGATCCTTAAAGGTTGGAAAATTCAATTGCAGCAAACTAAATACCTGTAGGATTAAACATTAAGTTTGCTTTCAGAAATTGAGTCTTTTTTTCTCTACCATCAGAAGTATTTTGCTTTCAGCTACAAAGCCTAGCAACATACCTTGATTAAAACAATACAAGGATATTGAAGGATAAATGAAGTCTCAGCCCTATATTGGAATCTTCAGGAAATTTGATTAACTTTTCATTGTACAAGACACCATGCTGGTTTCTGACATTGCTGATATGATGCTGAATGGACCTAGACTGATACAGTCTGCTTAAGCTATTCATATCAAATGGGGTTCATTTGGTAGAATGTTTTCCTAGGAAGTTGTCCATTTTATTTAGGTTTCAGATTTATTTGCATAGTTTCATTTTTTTCTATTTGTTTCAATAGTTGTATTCATTATTATTTCCCATTTTTTATGTTTTCATACTTGTTTTTCCTTAGTTCTCTGTTTTAATTTTTTTCAAAAACTTGCATATTTGGTCAGGTGTGGTGGCTCACACCTGTAATCCCAGCACTTTGGGAGGCTGAGGCAGGTGGATCACCTGAGGTCAGAAGTTCAAGACCAGCCTGGCCAATATGATGAAATCTCATCTCTACAAAAAAATATGAAAATTAGCTGGGTGTGGCAGCAGGTCCCTGTAATCCCAGCTACTCAGGAGGCTGAGGGAGGAGAATTAGTTGAACCTCAGAGACGCAGGTTACAGTGAGCCAAGATTACACCACTGCACTCCAGCCTGGGCCACAAGAGTGAAACTCCGTCTCAACAAAAAAAAAAGCATATTTTATTATGTATATCTATTGTTTTTTAATACCCTATCTTTGTGTTTTTTTATTGCATCATTATCATTTCCTTCTTTTGCTTTATTTTCATTTATTTGTTGTTCCTGTTCTAGTATTTAGCCTGGGAATATAATTTTTATTCACTTATTTGCATTTCTTAGTCCTTATTGATAAATATGATTAATTATAGAAGCTCCTTATAAAAGAGAGAGCTAAATCCTACACAGGAGAGCTTCCAATATTCAGAAACCAACACAAAGAGGTGCATCATTTATCCAATCACTTCTATTCAATAGATCCAATAATTTTTATACGCATGAACAAATTTGATAATGATACAAATTTATGACTATATTTTTTAAACAAAGTTTTTAATTCTCAGTAACTAAAGTATAGAAAAGAAGTCCAAGTAAATGGATTTTAATTTAAAAATTGATAATTGGGGAAATGAAGTGGTAAATTTATTCATGACAATTTAGCCAAAGTTTACTGGGGTAATAGAAACAAAGGAAACTTAGAGAGGCTGATTAAAGCCTGAGGAACAGCAAACACATTTAGGGAAATGTAGCTCTCAAAGGCCTGTCACAGTAAGAATGAAGGGATCTTTAACATTTCCCTTGTCCACAATTATGACGACATGAAAATGTGTATTGGCTGCAATATAAGAAATAGTAAATGATGTAAGCCTGTGACTATGCTTCTATTTTAAAGTCACTACATTACGCAAAGTAGTCATTACTGGTGAATAGTATACATTTCTACATAGGTACAAATCTGGCCAAAATTCCCTATGTGACAACTATGTCTTCTTATCTTTGTAACTCCTAGGCCAAGCATACACCCTAA
>CAUYLG010006345.1:35000-124681 GCA_963573385.1 Cacajao melanocephalus | reverse complement strand
CCTTATTCTTTCCTGTCTCCATTGTTAAGCACAATTATTGGCATAAAAGAGGTTTTTAATACCCATTTTTAGACTGCATTCTAGCCTGGGCAATAAAACAAGAATCCCGTTCTCTCTCCCTCTTTCTCTTCCTCTTTCTTTTCTCTCTTACATTCTTTTTTTTCTTTCTTTCACTCTCACTTTCTTTCTTCTCTTTTTCTTTCTTTCAAAAAATAAAATAAAATAAAATAAAATGACTATTGATATAGTTGAATACAATACTATTATTATTTTGAACAAACTATGATCTATTAGATCAATTAAGAAAAAAGAAAATTAAAGTTTATTAATTTAATAATTAGGACTTTCAATACAATGTTTAATACAAATGATGGTGACTATGTGCATCTTTGCATTATTCCCAATACCTGGGGGAAATATTGACTATTTTACCACTATAAAAGGTTACCTGTAAATTTTTGTACATGTCTATTATGAGGTTAAGAAAATCCCTTCATATTCTTACTTACTGATATTTTTTATTATAAATAGAGGCTCAATTTTCCCAAATATTTTCTCTGCATTTCTTGAAATTGGCTTGTCCTGTTTACTTTAATAATTTGGTG
The DNA here is from genome assembly GCA_963573385.1 of Cacajao melanocephalus. Classification (NCBI taxonomy): domain Eukaryota; kingdom Metazoa; phylum Chordata; class Mammalia; order Primates; family Pitheciidae; genus Cacajao; species Cacajao melanocephalus. The sequence goes on along the minus strand of CAUYLG010006345.1, from coordinate 124,076 downwards.
ATTTATGTAGATTTTGTTCTAAATGTTAAAACAAATTGACATTCTTGAAATAAACTCTGCTTACTCAAGATTTAAAGTGCTTTTACATTGCTTGATTCCATATGGTAATATTTTATTAGTTATTTTGTGTCTATGAGGGCTATCTGTCTTTAATTTTTTGCAATGTCTTTGTTAGACCTACGCTTAGTCTCATAACAAGTTGGGTAGCAGGTTGTCTTCTTTTAATGAAAATATTTTGTGTAATATTAGGTTATTTCTTCATCAATATGTCTCAGGATTCATCAGTGACAATGTCTAGGCCTGTTTTCTTTTGTGATAAAATATTCTTTAACAAATTAAATTTATTTAAGACATATGGGGCAGTTATTCATATAAGTTGGGAGTCACCAAACTTCACCAAATCTATAAATTTGGATCTTTCACCTACTTGAGGAAGTTTTGGTCACTATTTATTCTTGTTTTGTGCCACATGTTTTCCTCTCTCTCTTTTGGGACACCATTGTGGTATGGATCCCAGAGTTTCTTTTTATGTTTTATAAATCTTTTTCATCCTATTCTTCAGATACCTAACTGCATTGACCTATGCCCAGTTCCACTTCTCCCTTCATAGTCACAAACTCTGTCATATTTCCAGGAGCTCTATCTACATAGGAAATGCCTGGCATAATAAAGGAGACATCTCTTTTTATTCATCAGTAAGGTTGCCAGAAGCCTTACCCTATGCCAGAACTATGTCACATGTCCACCCTAAGTCCAATTACCAGAAAAAACAATGGTACATTACTTTTGATTTAGTGAGTTATATGGCCTTGAGGAGGAGATTGGTTCAACAAATAAACTAGAGACTCTGTCACAAAGGAAACAGCTGGTTGTAGTTCTTGGATAGGCAGCCAACAGTATCTTCTACATAAAGCTCTGGATTACAAAATTCCAAAAGACAATTTTCATATAGACTAACAAAAGAATCATGGGCCCCAGAATTGTATCATTTGGAACTGTTAAAATTAATTACTAGGTAATTTTTAAAAAATAGAATCTGGAAATTAAAAAAAAATGAAAATCTGTTTTATTTTCATCTAACTGCAAAGCCACTTAAATAGGAATGAGATCAGTATTAGTTAAAATTGATTGTATAGACACTCTAAGCATGGTTTAAAAATAACAAGGAGAGTATTCTAAGGTATATAGATTAGCATATAATCATTATTGACAAAAATATGGAAAAAGAAATTATTAGACTAAGATTTTGTAAAAAGTCTACAGTAAGTTTTCTCATGGGGGAGAAAAGCAAATAAAGTCAGAGTTCTCCAGAGAAATAGCATGAATAGGATATCTATCTACCTATATCTATCTATGTATCTACACATAGCTATAAACGTATTTATTATCTTATAATACATCTATATATTGGCTCACAGGTTTATGGAGGCTGAGAAGTTCCAAGATCTACAGTTAGAAAGCTCAAGACTCAGGAGCCAATGGTGTGGTTTCAATCAGAGTTTGAAGTCCTGTGAACTCACAGAGCTGATTGTGTATGTCTCAGTCTGAAAGGCCATGGCTTGAAACCCAAGAAGAATTGCTTTTCTAGCTTCAGTCTGAAGGCAAGAATTTTTTTTTCTTTTTTTTTTTTAGACAGAGTCTTACTTCATCACCCAAGTTGCAGTGCAGTGGCCGTGATCTCTGCTCACTGCAGCCTCTGCCTCTGGGGTTCAAGCGATTCTCATGCCTCAGCCTCCTGAGAAGCTGTAATTACAGGTGTGCGCCACCACACCTGGCTAGTTTTTGTATTTTTAGTAGAGACAGTGTTTTGCCATGTTGACCAGGCTGATCTTGAACTCCTGACCTCAAGTGATCCACCTGCCTCCACCTCTCAAAGTTATAGAATTACAGGAATGAGCCACCATGCTTGGCCAGGAAAAGATTGATGTCCTAGTTTACCCAGTCAGGAAGGAGGACTTTCCTCTTATTTATGGGAGCTGTTTTATTCTATTCAGGCCTTCAGCTGATTGGATGAGGCCCACCTATGTTAGAGAGGGAGATCTGCTTTACTCAGTCTTGATTTAAATACTAATCTCATCTGCAAACACCCTCGAAGGCACACTCAGAATAATGTTTGACCAAAATATCTGTATACTTCATGGCCTAGTCAATTTGATACACAAAATTAACTATCGCAAAAGTATTTCATTGAGTGGTAATAAAAGCAATTATTTAATGATAAACTTCTCTGTTTACAGAAGTATTCCTAGAAGAGGACAGGACCAAAATAGGCAGTAATTAGATCCAGTTAGTTCAAGAGTGTCATTCATATTAAAAATCAAGTCATTCTTTTCAGATGAAGTGAAGGCCAAGGACTTTTTCCTTGGGATAAATTCCCAGAAATTATACTTTTCTGTTCATTAATGCAGTTTTTGGTAGTTTCTTGGCAATTAATTCCTTTTCGCTATAAACTTCCAATTGCCTAAAACACCAGTGCCATTAAGAACTTTCAAATATTAAAATGTAAACAAACAAACAGGGTAGTATCATCTCATCAGGGTTAACTCCTATTACTCAGTTTCTTATATTTATGCAAGTACCATGGATTTGACTTCCAATCCCTTCTCATCATAAAATACCTATATTTATGCAATACCTTTTTATAGAAACTTGCATAAAACTTACAAAATCCATTTAGTCAGAGTTCTCTTTTATCAATCTTTGCATTTTCTCACTGTATCACTCATCTTTTTTTCAAAAAACAAAAAAATGTTACTGTTTGCTGTAAAATATTGGTATTTGTAAAAAGAATATTAGAAAGTAGGGGCACATGGCTTCTAAAGATTCTGTCATTAATTAACTAGATAATCTTAGGAAAGTAATTTTTCCTCTATGAACCATAGCTGTTTCATATGCAACTGTATAAAAAATATGAAAATAGAGCCTCATTTTAGACAGGCCTTTTAGTTCCATAATTTCATGATTCTGTGAAATAATAACTAGATTGTGTTTTCCACGTTAATGACTTATTTTTACTATTGCCATTAAGTGGTGCCACTACAATACATACATTATTATTCTGGGTCTCATAGGTTAGAAAATTTTAGAGCCAGAAAGTCTCTATCCCTTTGCCTAAATATTATCCCTAAGACACAAAATCATGAGTATCAGAACCAGAAATATAATCTAGATTTCTTAATTTTTTGATTTAGCACCCTTTTCCTCTTTTCCCATTCATCTGAAAATATAATAAACTATATAAGCCTGACAAGTATTTGAATTATTCTTTCCTTCCCATGTGACAGAAGATACTAGCAGTAGAGTTTATTAAAGCACGGGTTATCAGGCATTAGTCATTCCATATCTCCCTTTCATCCTCAATAGACTTGGCATTCTTCAGCAATGTGAAAAGTCTACAAGTGAAAGCTAAAAAACTGTATATTTTCTTAAAAGAAATAGTTCCGGGAAATACACTTTGTTGGAGAATAAATCCAGAATATTCAACAGCACACAGCACACACGTCTACTGAGGAAAACACTGATTTGTTTCCTAATTTTGTCCAGTTAAAAACACATTACTTCCATACTATATGTATTTTAGGTCATTTCATCATGGAAAATCATTTAAAAATCTACTAGTTCAAGACTCATTCCCAAATAAAATCATGTTACTTGTACTAACTTTAATGTTTATACAACAGTGCTAGAAATAAAACATTATTTTAAAAAGGTTAATTTAGGTAAAGGGTCTGTATTAGTCTGTTCTCATACTGCTTATAAAGACATACCTGAGATTGAGTAATTTATAAAGGAAAGCGGTTTAATGGACTCACAGTTCAACATGGCTGGAAAGCCTCACAATTATGACAGAAGCCAAAGGAGGAGCAAATTCATGTCTTGCATGGCAAGAGAGAGCATGTACAGAGGAACTCCCCTTTATAAAACCATCAGATCTCATGAGACTTATTACAAGAACAGTACAGGAAAAACCTGCCCTCATGATTCAGTCACCTCCCACCAGGTCCCTCCCATGACAATGGGAATTATGATACAACTCAAGATTTGGGTGGGGACACAGCCAAACCATATCAGGGTCTTAAATAATGTCACTTTTGGAAAACGTGTTCAAGGTACCCACTCCCTTCTGCCAGTATCTTACTTAAGCATACAACTTATTTATAGGAACCTCATACACTCCTGAAATTGAGGAGAGTGCCTCATCCACTTCTCTTCATCACAGAGAAAAGTGCTTGGGCCCTGGCTCTTAGTCTTGAGATGCTCTGATGAAAGGCAGGGATTTGGATCAGAGTCCCTTCCATCTGCATGCCGCTGGAGGGCTCTCTGCATCCCTCCCTTCACTAGACCATTATAGGGAGCAGCCCTGTGACAAAACATTCCATCTTCCCCTCCTCTCTGAACGTAATGTTCTGTTTCCAGCTTCTGCTCTTTCCTAATAGAAACTGGGGTACACAGCTTTCTCTTTCCTTTTCACCAACATCATATCAGCCATAAATGTTTAATTTTTTCTAATAGTCATTCACCCTTCCTCAGTTGGGTAGCTTTGAAAAATTCATTTTGTAAGAAAGACAATTCAACCAGGAGAAAAGCTTTCCTCCAAATGACAGAAGCAAATATTTTTGAGACAGAAAAATGAAGATGAGACTGGCTCCCAAAACTTTATACAATTAATTTCTTCCTAAAACGTTTATCTGCTTTCATGTGATACAACTGTGTATTTTTAGTAGGCCTAAAAGGATAGTGTTTATCAATAAAACATTCCTAAGTACCAAAACTAATTATACTTTATATTGCTAAATCTAAAAGTTGCTTTATTTAAAGAAAAACCTCTGAGGTTGAGGTTTCTAACTTTAACAAAAATGTGGTTTCCTTGCTGTCTGTATTTCATTTCCCTTGCTTATTTACCAAAAGATAAACTAGTCACTTTTTCCCCCGGCTTTGCTTAGTTTTAATTTTTTTAACCTTACAAACAATTTCATTTTGGACTTTGGTAATAGGAGATTCTGTCTTTAGGTTGACACTTGTTTTCCTACTTGAAAATGTTACTTAGTTTAAAAATGCAGTAGCTAAAATTCAACTGACACATTCAAAGTACCAAAACAGAGGTGAGAATGGCAGCAGACTTTGTTAGCTAAATTCTAACTATTAAGTAAAGAGTAAACAGGGATTTTTTTTTCTCATAGCCCCCTTGGTGTCATTTTAAGAATCTTCACTAAAGCAAACTTCAAATGCTCTCAGGGAATATCATCAACTAGCTTGAAAAGTTTTTCTCCACTAATTATGTAGAATGTATGTGCACTATCTAGCCTTAGGTTCTAAGCAAAATAATCAATTGGTTTTTTTCATCTTGGTGCAAAAGTAGCCCAGGAGTTAGGTCTCTGACTCCAAAGGAAAGAAGAAGAAGGGTTAACTTGACACAGAGCAGCGTCCCAAGTCTGAGACAAGGGCTCTCTTTACTGCTACTGTTGTAGTATCTATCAATAATCAAACAGAGCAGGTGGTTCTGCAGAACAAACCTCTACATTTGTGAATGAAACAGAGAAGCAGAGGAATTGCTTTCATTTAAGTATATATTCAGAACCCAGAACTTTCTATAATAAACAAAATCAGGCACCTGAAAGAGAAAAATATAAAGACACAATGCAAAGTACCACTGTCCTTATTTTTTAAGACTCTCTCAACATGGAGTCCCACAGACTTTGAATTTGGGTGCCCAGGGCTTTTCTAAGAACAGGATTGTATCAGAAAATGGAAATAAATGCTGGGTCGGCCACCTAGGCAAGTTATTTCACTTGCCTGGACGTGGGCTTATGTATCTAAGGTCCATTTTCCTTTCTACTTTCTCCCCCATCTTGTCAGACTAAAGGCAAATAACTTACACATCTATTCATAAAACACTTAAATTTCTTTGATAAATCAAATGCTTATAATTGCCTTCCAATTACAATGGGCTACTTTTATTGTCCTACTATGCAATTCTTTTACTAGCATTATTTCTGTCAGTCTAGAAGTAGACCTCTAAAACACAGAATCTAGTAATAATTCATATAAATAACATTTATTTATTACAGGTAGATACTGAACTGGGCCAAAAGTCTTTAAGCTTTTTTATTATTTTTTTTCAATCTATTCCTAATGATCTGACAAGCCTTATTTTTCAAATTCAAAACAAGACTAGATGTCTAACAAGAGTTCCTTGAAGGGGTGTGTGTGTGTGTGTGTGTGTGTGTGTGTGTAAAATGACAGGAATGAGTTGGGTGATTTCCCACAAATAAGTTTCAAATTGTAGAAAACACATGATTAAAATATTTCTCACATATATTTTAGGAAATTATATATTTATATATATATATATGTTCCTATTTTTAGAACAAATATATATATGAAACAGCAAGTATAGGTGAAACACTAAAAACATATCAGCTAAATAAATAAACATTACTATCTAGTGCTATAAAGTAGGAAGAATCTACATTATTTCACCCACAAATGAACATGGCTTCAGTGGTGTAACGCAAAAGAACGTTTCTTTCTCACAAGTTGGCCAAATAAATATTTCTAAGTTCTTTCTTCCGCTGCCAATATAATTCAAATATCAAATGAAAACAGCCAAACCTCTGCTGATAACTGAATGTATCAGTATGTTTTCATGCTACTGATAAAGACATACCTGAGACTGGGCAATTTACAAAAGAAAGAGGTTTAATCAAACTTACAGTTTCATATGGCTGCGGGGGCCTCACAATCATGGCAGAGGGCAAGGAGGAGCAAGTCATGTCTTACATGGATGGCAGCAGGCAGAGGAAATAAACAGCTTGTGCAGGGGAATTCCTCTTTTTAAAACTATCAGATCTCATGAGACTTATTCACTATTATCAGAACAGCATAGGAAAGACTTGCCCCCGTTATTCAATTACCTCCCACTGGGTCCCTCCCACATGTGGGAATTCAAGATGAGATTTGGGTGGGGATACAGCCAAACCATATCACTGCAATAGGAATTTGAAAGCCAGAATTTATACTTAACATATCGGTAAGAAGGAGACATTATGGATTTTTGAGGAGAAATGAATTTGAAAAGGGCCTACTGTTGAACCATTAACCTATAAGAAACCTATAAGAAACCTATAAGAAAGCAGTCTCCTTCACCCCTAGCTAAGATTCAAGAGATATATCAAGATGCTGTCCTAACTTAAGGACAGCCCAGAATGTTTTCAACCAGAAGGACAGAATCGTCCAAAGGCACACATTGCAATACACCTTGAGAATTTTCCAAACATCACGTACCAAATGCCCCAGAGATTCTGAAATGTTCCCTCTCTCCCTTCCTGCCCCACTGCCTCAGAACGGGCCACTGTTATTCTTGGAAGTGCATTATATCCTTAAGTATCTAAGGTCGAAGTGTTTGCCATTCACTAGTTTAGTGCACAGGGAGCAGCTTGTCACTATCGGCCCTGTCATCCTAGGCAGCTAACTCACTTCGTGTTCCCAGATATATATATATTTTTTCACCTGTAAAGTAAGGGCAGTAGAACTAAGAGAGTTAAAGTATTTTCCAGCTATAACGGTACAAAATTATATAATTTCTCAGGGTTATAAGGTGAGAGGATGAAAGACTAAGCCCTGATCTGGGCTGCATAGACTCTAGGCTATATTGATTTCTATAAGAAGTCATTTATTTATGAAATGTGTGGCACTGTCCAGATAGTGAGCAATACACAAAATTATCTGCAAATGTATTTCATCTTGGAGTTGTTGGTGCTATACCTAGCCTTTGCACCCAACTGTACAATTGAGGGCTGCATATTTCTTCATTTTTAAAGAACTGTCTTTAGTTGAAAAGAAAATGTTTGAATAATACCTCTCAGTAGACTCCAAAATAATAATAATTTCCCCCATTCTTTTCTACATCAGACTATTAGCAAATATCAGTATAACATGTTTGCTTATGAAAACATTAATAATTTTAAATATTAGTAAAGTTTAATATTAGGAAATATTTCAACTAAAAAGAAAAAAGCTGATTTTAATTTAGAAATTAAGAGTTTTCCGCAAATGCATGTCATTTATGAACATAATTTCTACTTTACTGGATTCCTTTTCTGAGGTCATTTATGTAAATGTATTTTATTGAACAGTCAGCAATCAAAATAATTTACTCTTTGATTTTAGACCTCAAAATCATTAGCTAAAAGCTCTACAATAATCAATCACAATTAAATATTAGATTATAAATTTCTAGAGGGCAAATGTCATGCAGCACTACCTTTTGTATGGTTCAAAGAATCCTGTACATCACCAAGCAAGCATTAGAGGCTTTATAACCTGCTTTGTAATAAGGTGCACCTTCTTGTTATCTTATATATCCAATAAACCACATTTTATGAACTGGTTACTTACTCTGAGGGTATACTGCAGTTTGAAGTTAGTGTCCTGACTAGGACAGAATTCTTCCCAGTTGATTTAAATAAAGAGGCTTTAATAAAGCAACCAGTTACAAAGGTGTAGGTAAGGTGAAAGAAACAAAGGATGATGATGATAGGCCAGCAATAGACAGGAACTGCTACTAGTCCTTGAGCTTAAGGAAGATGGGGAAGAAATATTATTTTAGGGATGTCAGTGACACCCAGAGTCCTAGAGGAAGGGTCGCCCAGTGGGAAGTGTAAATCTGAAGGGATACAAACACTGCCAGAAAAGTGTCACTAAAACATAGAGGAGGAAGAGAGGAAGAAATAACCGGAGTTCTCTCACCTTCTGTGTGCTGATCTAAAGATTCCATTCTCCCACTGACAAAACTGGCTCCAAGTCTTACATTAAAAAGCACTGGTGATTCAAAGATGTCAATACCGAGCTGAGCAGAGAAGAGGAAAGAATGGGTCTACAGGCCAATCCAAGGAAATCCAATACAGCAAATATTGCATTGCCCCCAATGCAATAATTTTTCTGTTAATACTAATTCATAGAAGATATATCCTTTTTGTCATAATTCACTTAACAGATGCAAAACTTTTCAAATAGAATGGATATCAAGCCAAATTATATTTCATAATAGGAGGCACAGAGGAGAGCAAATGGATTAGGAAACTTTTATCAGGAAGTAACTAAAATAATAAGCTAGAAAACAAGACATATGTTTCTAGGAGTCAGGGAGCAGAAGTAAAGGAGAGGAGGTCAGGTTGAGTTGACCGAAAGGATGCAACCAACATCTCCACACTGCAGGGAAAATCCAGAAAAAAGGATTGCGCCAGGGACATAAAACAGGAAAAAAATCAAGTCTAAATCCTTCATGAAGCCATAAATAGAAGTCACAGTTTCCCTTAGTTCTTGTTGTAGAGAAAAGGATAATCAGAAAGAATTTTTGGGGGCTCTTGTTTCTTCTCCAATATCTTTCTTTCCAATATCTGCTTTCTGAATCCTATGATAACCATATTTTGCCCATTGTTAGTGGGCAAAATTAAACTGCCCATTAATTTAATTAGGCATTAATTAAATTGCCTCATGTCATGCATTCAATCCTGTATACACACTCTTTTCAGGGTAAGTGTCTCTGTCTCATTTATTGGAAAAACCTGACAGAATTCACAATGCCTACCTAGCATATGGTAGGCACTCTATAAATATTAGTTAATAAAAACCAATTACATTGTCTGTTGTCATGATATCAAAACTTTAAAGAAAATATTATAATCTGCCAACTAATTCACAAACATAAATGACTAATATCAGAATGTTTACAATTTTGCCATAGGCCACTGGACTAAGATGCCTAGAGGGCTTGAAGTAGAAGGAGGCACGGATCTCCAAAGGACAGCTGGGAACGCAGAAAACAAACAAAACTCTTCAGAAACTTCACAGCTTTGTCAAGGGAAGGTTATGTTTACCATCAGCTGGGAGGGGACAAACAGCAGCTTTGTGAAAATATGTTTGTTGTGTTTAGTGCCAAGATGCGAAGTTCAGTTTCTAGGAATTTGTGGTGATTTATTGTATGTTTTAAACATTCTTACATAGAATTTTTTTTTGTTTCCAAAGATCCTTTTTATCATCTTTGGCCAAATTTCCTTCCCAATAACAGATCATTAAGTCTGTTTGAAAGTGAGGGAACAGAAAATTAACCTTTGTTTCCAACTTTAAAAAAAAAAAATTGTTTAAGCAACCTATGCTTTGAAAGATCACACTACTTTGTGGAAAATTAATATTAGAACACAGAAACCTGGATCAAATTATAAATCTACTTTTCTAGAAAGTGTCATCAGTTTCCTAGAGGGGAACTTATAAATTCAGGTTCTATAAAAAAAAATTTGGCTCTCCTGAAAATGTGAGGTATTCGTTGCTTTTTGTGTTCACCTCGGAAGCATTGATAAAATATCCCCCCTTGCCAAGCATATATCAATATTTATTTTGGCTAAACAGCTGGTACTTAATAATTCAACACTAAACTATTTTTTACTTTTCTCTGGTTAATTTATTGCAGCAAAGACATAATTGGTTTTCCATAACTAAAGCCCCTGACCCTTTTTATCATTTCTACTCTGGCATCTTAGATATATTAGAATGATGAGTGGTCAATGGTAAGAAGGGGAGCAGGGAGGGAGATAAAGAAAATAAACAGGACATATGTTGCAAAAATTAGGGTAGTAGTCTACCATAACAAGAGTTCCAAATTCTGGTCTACCATGGAGTGACCTGGGTATCAGCTTATTCATCTATAAAATGCATGTGTTGGATCCAGTTATAGCTAAGATTCTCACTGGCTCTGAAGCACTGCACACTACTCTCTGTGGGATAACACCTCTGTTCTGTTCACTTGAAGCTCCTGGTTTAAAAACATTAAGACATCAATCCTTCATTCGCCCAAACGAGAGTGATTCCGAGCATCATTTCTAGCTGCAGCCTGGGAAGTGCACAAGGCTTAACAATGCCTTAAAACTGGCATGTCCTATGTCCAAAACGGAAAAATGGGCTGGAACACATACTCATAAGGGCTGCACCACAGGCTGAAAAAATGAGGCCTGCACATGTCTAAATTGTTGAACAGCCTGGCTGACTTTTGACCTGACTTAGCATTATTCGAAGCAGCTTACTGACACTGCCAATAATATCACACATATTAGGGGACACATCTTGTAAGAGAACTACAGATAGCGCTGAGCAACATAAAGAATCCAGGCAATACACATGTAAACTGGAAACTGCTCAAACAGAATAGCTACTGAAGGAACTGCTAGTACATACACTGATTGCTTCTCTGAGGTTCAAAAGCCAGGTTTTAGGATTCTTCAGTGGTCTTGCTTTAAAAAGCCTAAATCATTTCTCAAGACATTATGTGTAACAAAAGGCTGCATCTATTTCCCTCAATGCAGAGCTAATCTAGTAGTAGTAGATATGTTTAGGGCATAGAAATAAAGTATACCTTCCAGAAGTTGGATAAAAGAGAAAAACAGCCTTTGAGAATTAGTAGGTACCACTCTAATCTGAAGCTTGTACTGTCCTTTTCAATCCTAGCAAAGAAACAATTAATAAAGGAACCCATTAAGACCTGATTATTGCAGCTAAAAAAGGAAGGTAGAATTTCAGTCCTTTGAAGTAACTGAGAATGATTCAGGCCTCATTACAGAGATATAATCTACATTCATACATTTATGTTAGTGATTCAAATCTATTGGGAGAGATTGAATTCCGTTAAATAGTGCATCTTTCCTGTGGAACTTTTCTCAGGCTTTCTCGGGCTAACCTAAGAGGTGACCTAACAATGCAAAGTAGTAGGGTATTTAGGGATTCAACTGTGCTGTAAAAGAAAGGCTGTACAGAAAAGAAAAAGAAGAATGAGATATAATCTAAAAAGCTATGTCAGCTTTTCCTTTGGGCTGTTTTGTAAATGCCCTCTTGTCATCAAGCTGTACAGAAGAGTGGCGAAGGGGCTCTAGAACTTTCAAACACTGCACTTGCTGCAACCAGATTTTAATATGAAAGTTTAAACATGTCTTTTCCCTCATTTCAGATAGAAAAAAAAAAAAAAGAAACTCATAGCTAAAAGATCTGAATAGCTTCTTCAACTGGAACATAAAGTTGGTAGATGTGCGTGAGAGAGAGAGGGAAAGAGACTAGCTTTGGATTGAAGGGGCGCATGTCTAGGGTGAGTTTAACAAAAATGTTTAAATCCCAAGCTGGCATCAATAGTGTTGGTTCCTATTGTAGAGAAACCCCAAAATAATAACTTCCTGTGTTTTGTAACTTTTCACAGCAGAATCTTTATTGTATGGTTTCATCAAACATAATTTTAAAAAACATGTAGTTTTAATTAGTTGTCAATTCAAACATTTGGATTCTTCTGGACCACTGGGCTGAAACCCAAATCCCCTGGAAACACTACACTTACTTTCAGGCATTTGTCCTCTCAGGTATAAAACTGTGAACTGATAAATTGAAATTAGCATTGTTGTTTCATTTTTCAATATCCTAAAGAAAAAGACTTGTTTGACGTATGCTCTTTATTTGCTTAACTTTCCAATTAATATCTACAGAAATTATAGCTAATTATATTAAACTTAAAAACCTATTGTAATGTTCATCACATTGTTGAAATCTTCTAAATAAGCATTACAATGAGTTATAACTAATATAATTCAAATCCTGATTCTAGTATTAAATGATTCTATTTTGTTTTTTTAATGGTGTCTCGCTCTGTGGCCCAGGCTAGAGTGAAGTGGTGTGATCTCAGCTCACTGCAACCTCTGCCTCCTAGTTTCAAGTGATTCTCCTGCCTCAGCCTCACTGGTAGCTGGGATTACCAGCACAAGCCGCCACACTCAGCTAATTTTTTGTATTTTAGTAGAGATGGAGTTTCACCATGTTGCCCAGGTGGGTCAAATGATTCTATTTCAAAGGCTTTGAATGCACAGAAAAATTTAGGAACATTCATGTAAACCCACTTTTCAAGTCACTAAATACTTAATTGAGCAATCATTTCTAATGCTCATCTCTAAAGCCATTTTTTAAAATTTCTTTGCATTTCCTCTGGTTCACAACCAACATGGAGGTTAAACACATTATAGGGATCCTGGCTTGTGTAAACACAGGCTCTTCTAATTAGTTCCCTCCAAATTATAGCTGCTGTTGTTAAACTCCCAGTTCACCTTGAAGTGTTTCTCTGTCTTATATTGGCAGCTTAAATTTAGGTTGAACCATATGAAATTACCACTTTTGTAGGTGCAAAACCTCAAAATATTGGCAATTTTATGGGCTTCAACAAAATACAAATGTCCAGCTGTCCTCTGTAACACAGAGACTTTATTCCAGTACATGTTTAGGCATTCCTTCCAGTTACACTCCCTAGTTTAGAGTCATTCTTAAAAGAAGTGGTCCTCTAGGAGCTGTTTCTTATTCAGATTGGAATGGATTATCACGGTATTTCCTTTTTTGAGCCTCTTAATTCTTGGCAAAGGTTCCTAGCCTTGGACTTAATTCTGTCAATACCTGGGTTGTGAGCTAGTTTCTGTGAGCAAGGGAGGAGTTGGGGTGGTGTGAAAGAGTGTGAGAAGAGAGGAAGACTGGTAGTGCATCGATATTGTAAAACAGGGCCCTTTAAACGTTAAATGTGAAGATAGAAAAAAAAACCCCTCCTCTTTATGACAAAGTGCAAAGGAAATTGCATAGAAAAGAAAACAGACAGCAGGGGTATTCAGCCAAATTGTATGGTAAAATCTTTGCGATCTCAATAAAGTGCGTTCGCTTTGAAGTGCACGCGTAGATTCAGTGAAGGGCTCATGTTAGCAATTAGAAATCGGTTATTTGGGTCCCTGATTTCATTTGCGCCAAGAGAGAGGCAACTTTTAAGGGTGACGGTAAATCTCCCTGAGCTTAAAAGGCAGAGAGGGGCAAAGTGTGAACTTTTTACTTCAGCAACGGAAGCGAGAAATCAGTGATTCATTAAAGCGGAGACCTCCTTGGAAGCTGGCAGAAGAGGAGGAAAGGACGCTAATTATGTCTTCCTTTTCTGTGCTCGCTCCGACCAGTTTATAATCTGCTGCTCTGAAGGGTTTAAAATCCTCAGCATCTTCTGCTTTCTCCCAGCCCTCTCCTCTTCTGGGAGTGAGAAGGGGAAAAAAGTCAGCCAAGGACCAGGCTCCAGGTGGCTCTCAAGCACTTCACTGCCAAAAGAAATGGGGGTGGGGGGAGGAGATCCTAACGCTGGAAAACAAGTGAGAAAGGGGCTCCCCAGAGGGGATTGGTTCAGGCTGAGAGACAGTAAAATTCGGAAAGCAGGAGGATAATGCTAGCACAGGACGCTTTGGCCGCGAATTAGCCAGGGTTGGGGGCGCCGGCGGACGCTGCGGCCGCGACAGCCAAGCCGAGGAAGGGACCTGGCAGCCCCCGAGCTCGGAGCAAAGGCACCGCTCTCTCCTGGCTCCCCTGCTCCCCCACCCCCTTCTCTGCCCCTTTCACCCTCCCTCTCCCTGGCGTTCCCAGCAGCCTAGGGTTTCAGATGTCCCACCGTAGTTTGACCCCCTCCCCCCTCTTCTCCACCCCTGCAAATGAGGTTTGACCAGCAGAGGCAGAGCCCACCTCTGGCTTAGAATCACTGACATTTCGACTCCAGGCTTCAACCTGTTTACAAGTGGACTCTCCAAAGGAAGAGGGTGGGGGATAGGGCCAAACAAAACACCAGCCGCCGTCCCCCAAAACAAAAAGTGACTTTCAAATCGGCAGGCACCACTAAAAAGAGAAAGGAAGAGAGGAAAACAACGGCGACTGGGCAGCTGCCTCCAGTTCTGACAATTCCAAAAGGATACACTTTTAGAAGTGGCTCGCAGGCTGGGGCTCCGCAGAGAGAGACCAGAAGGTGCCAGCCGCAGAGGGGTGCAGATACCTCCCCCTGTCCCTCACCCCACCTCCCTTGGGTTTTGTTCACCGTGCTGTCATCTGTTTTTCAGACCTTTTTGGCATCTAACATGAAGAAAGGAGTAAAGAAGAGAACAAAGTAACTCCTGGGGGAGCGAAGAGCGCTGGTGACCAACACCACGACCGCCACCACCAGCTCCTGCTTCTGCGGCCACCCACATCCACCATTCACTGGGAGACTCCAGAGGCTCAGGCAGCGGATCCGAGAAAGGAACGAGGGGAGGCAGCCGGCTTTTCCGAGGAGTTATGGATGTTGGTGCATTCACTTCTGGCCAGATCCGCACCCAGAGGGAGCTAACCACCAGCCACCACCTCCAGCTCTCTCCTTGCCTTGCACCAGGTCTTACCCTTCCAGTATGTTCCTTCTGATGCGACAATTTCCAGTGCCGAGAGTTTCAGTACAATGTGGAAATGGATACTGACACATTGTGCCTCAGCCTTTCCCCACCTGCCCGGCGGCTGCTGCTGCTGCTGCTTCTTGTTGCTGTTCTTGGTGTCTTCCATCCCTGTCACCTGCCAAGCCCTTGGTCAGGACATGGTGTCACCAGAGGCCACCAACTCTTCTTCCTCCTCCTTCTCCTCTCCTTCCAGCGCGGGAAGGCATGTGCGGAGCTACAATCACCTTCAAGGAGATGTCCGCTGGAGAAAGCTGTTCTCTTTCACCAAGTACTTTCTCAAGATTGAGAAGAACGGGAAGGTCAGCGGGACCAAGAAGGAGAACTGCCCGTACAGTAAGTAACAAATGCGTGCTCTCTTCCTTCCAATTATCCACCCCTAGCCCACACGGGGGGGAAAATCCGTTCCAGATGTGGCCAGCTAAATATTTACGTCCCCAACCCCTGTAAAATGATTAAGTGGAATACTTTCACACTAATTCACCCCCCCGCCCCGTGTATACATTGTGCTGCCGCATCCCCTCCCCTAAGTGCGCTCCCTCCACACCCCCCACCCCTTGCTGCCTTATTCACCCCTTCCCTCCAGCCTGTCACTAGCCGGACCACGCAGGGCAGCCAAGAGAGCTGCTGCAGTGCAAAGATGCCTCTTTCTCTCCACCGCCCTTCCCACCTCATCCAAAGAGCTCCTTTTCCTTCCTTCTGGAAATCGCTCAAGTAAACACATTTTTCCCCCTTTTCTCTTTCTTAAGAGTTTTGGGGCAGGCTCCTCAAGCTGCAAATAATTATCCACTGTCAATTATAGGGGCTTTGTGGGAACTTTATTTAAGAAAAAAAAAGTCAATTCCACTCTCTCCCCACCCCCAAGCCGTTTACCCCACCACCTCTAGCTATCAGCGAAAAGCATTTTTCTGGTTTTGATTTTTGTTTTGTTTTGTTTTGTTTTGGGTCCCTTATTTTAGTTTGAGTGATTGCAGTCCATGAAGTTAGCTTTTCAGGCACCACTGCTGCTATTTGTCTTCTGCCTGCCTTCTCTCTTGGTAACATGATGCTCATGTCTGCATTGTCAATAGCGTATGCGCTGCTCTGTGGTGTCCTGTTGTACTGTTTCTTCTGAACCCGCTCATATTGCAGAGCCATACTACTACAGCATTGTAAACATCTGGGACTGGATTCACACAGACCTCACACAAATTTCATTGTCATTCTTTTATTTTCAAAGTAAAAGTCATAAGTCTGTTTCCATGGCTATAGTTTATCCCACAGCGTGACGTTTCCTCCTCAGCACAAATTATGCCTGAGATTCCTAGATTTTGTTCTTGCCTTTGCCCTCTCTCTTTCCTTCTTTCTCTCTTTCCCTTGTTTCTTTCTTGCAGGGGTGTGGGCTGGTTGAGGGAGAGAGAACTAGAAGAGGAGGGGTGGATATTGTTTCTCTTCTTGAATCAACTCTGCAAAGCCAGATTACTCTGTTGACTTCCTTTCTCAGTTACTTTCAAGTGGCGAGACTTATTCATCCCCTATTGATTGTTATTTGAAAGGAACTCAAGGCTCTGTAATGGCACACTGAAGACAGTAGACAATGATGTTTAAACATCTTTAGTGACCATTTAGCATTATCTCAATGGTAAATTCCAAGTCACCTTTAACCGGGACTTTTTTGTGTTAGTTGTTCAGGAATTCTAAGCATAGATTGTCAGCTAACTTAAATACACGAGTCACACATTTCAAGATTCCTTGGTTTAGAAAGTACCAGGTACTAATGGGAATGACAGTTGACCAGAATTTTGCATTTTATTTTTGAATACAAATTTACAAGAATTAAGATTTAGTTTTCTTCTGTGGGGATGCATACACATTCAACATTAACTTCTATTCCTCCTCAGCCACTGCTTTTATTTACTGAAATTCACAATATGCTTACAAGTAAATAAAAATATGTGCAGAAATGTTTTTAAAGTGTTTCATTTTATGTTTCATACTAGAGATATTAACTATTCCATACCTGATTCACAGAAAGTAGCTGAAATCATGTTATAATGATGACAATTGTTTTTGCTTAAAAGTAATTTGTTACTTGAATTCATTGGATCCTATGTATAACCTTTAAGGTTTTTCAATTAAAAATTTTAAACCTTCATTTACTTCTAACATAAAATGGTGTGGTCTCATTCAGTTAGGAAGATGGGAAAGAAGCTGTCCAAACACTGGGCTGGACAGAGTGAGCTGGGAATTAAAAAAAAAAAAATTCCCATGGACTGATTTCTTATTTTTCATGGAGAAAACTCAAGAGAATATGATAAAATTTCAAAGTGTTATCCTTGAGCAATCCTTTTTCTTCTTAAAAAATGTTTGTGCTATACTTTAAATGTCTTTATGATGTGACTTAAGGACAAATCTGCTCTGTTTTAGTTTATACAACTTAAATTGCTATTTTCTAGAATAATGATCATGTGTGATTAACTGCATAGTAAAATGATTACCACAGTACCCACTTAATTTCATCTTTACAATAGGAACTATTTGCATAGAAGGAAAGTATACAATATATATTCTATAAAAGGGGTGTAGAAAAGTTCCATCCTAACTGTCCAAAATATACTAATATTTTATTTTCTATGTAATAAAATATATTAAGCATTTCTTATGACAAGCTAAATATCTTATATGGTAATGCAATCTTAATCAATGGTTAAAAGTGAAAGGGGAGTGGTTCATTTCGCTAAATCTTGTCAAACTGTAAATAATTTAGGCTTTCCAAGAATATCTGTATCAAAACATAGCAAGTAAAAATGAGAGCTTGAAAAAGCCTTAATTTCACATGTGGCCGGGTAATCTAAATGCTGCTACAATTTCCAGCTGAACTGATTCAGCTGAACTACATGGTATCATTAAGATATTGTCTAAATGCTGCATAATAACATGTGAACAAACTTTTGCCATGCCTACAGGGTAGCCAGCCAGCCCGTCACCAAATGGTAGCCTGTTAAACACTAGGATATCTAACCTCTGAAGAGTGTCAGTTCCGTTTCCAAAAACCACATTTCAGTAACATTTTCCTAAACAAGTTATTAATTATTCTCAATACACAAAACTGTTCTTTTGAGGTTTGCTTATTTGAAGGTTAATTTTCTTTGTTACTTTTGACCTTAGTATTATTGCTGCTAAAATACAGTAACAGCTTATCTAGGAGGTTATATGTTTTTGATATAACATATCAAAAACATATCTGGGTAATTAAACAACTGTTTTACTGGCTTTTTGCCAGCAGAATGCTAACAAAAGGGAAGTAAGACAATTCCCCTTAAGTATTGCAAAATCATTTTTAACTTCTACTTCCAAAGCTAGTTCCCAGAAATTCGATGGTTCTAAAAATACCACATGTACTAAAGAAGCTCTTCTCTATATGGGTATTATGTTGTTTTTTGCGGGGGCTATACTTTTTGTTTGCTTCTTTGCCATGATATGAGAGTAGAATAAAGAGAGCAGAGATGAATTATGTTTCTCCTGCTAGAAGTCTGAGAAAGCTTGAATAATTTAGAATAGCTGTGGTGTATCTGTCACTAGATATGTGCAGGCTCATTTAGGTTTTGTTTTATCATTCTTTACATCTAGAGCTCTGCCCTTGAAACCTTACCAGTCGGCTTTAGTTCTGACCTCTTAGGCTGGATACAGCTGTTAGGTATCCTTGCAACTAGGACCAGTTGACTTATTTCTGGATGTGAGGAAAACAGCTGTGGGCTTCTCCCATGGTTGTCATTTGTAGATAAGAGGGATCTATAGTGAAAGGAAAATGTATCCCTAAACATGAGACAACTAAGGATAGATATTCCCAAAAGAGAAAGTCATAAAAAAGGCTCATGGGCCTTTCTGGGAAAGAAGTATGGGAGGCAATAGAGAAATCTGTGAGCTTCTTCCATGGTTGTCATTTGTAGATAAGAGGGATCTATAGTGAAAGAAAAATGTATCCCTAAACATGAGACAACTAAGGATAGATATTCCCAAAAGGGAAAGTCACAAAAAAAGGCACATAGGCCTTTTTGGGAAAGAAGTATGGGAGGCAACAGAGAAATTAATATGTAATGAGTATGTAGTATATGCTTAATCTCTTTAAACACGTACTTCCTTTAATAATAATAGTCCTATAACTATCCAAACTAATTCTGAAAGAAGTAAATTGTCCAAGGTCATTCAACTAGAAATGGGCAGAACCAGGATTCAAGCCCCAACCTATTGGTTGTATCTCTCCTTATTTACTGTACCTGTCTGCTACTTCCAACATGGATATCAATTTATTAGAATTTGACATCCCAAATCTTTAAAAAGACAAATTATCCAAATCCTTACTTGTTTCTTGCTGTGAACACCAGCAGTTCTTTAGAATTAAATTGGAACAGAAATAAAATGACAATTGGAAGAAAAACAAATACATGAAAGGTATCATTGCAGGTGACCACATGATATCAGATAAGATTAGCGTATTCTCTAGGTAAACTCTCTCTTTTGATACTGTTTGAGAATATAATTGTTTATGGAGACACACAAAATACACATAGATCAATCTCACTTATGTTAACAGAGGTCATTAGGAATACATGACTATTTAAGAAAAAAATCCATGAATGTCATTTTATATAGTAATTGTTTACAGCTGAAGGCCAAATGTTTAATTGTTCCCATGTGTAATAAAATAATTTGATTGCAAATACCTGTGAGAAATTGGACTGTTGCAGAAACTTCTTATACATGACTCTAAAAAGGGTGACATCTTAGAGACTTAAGCTATGTTAAGAAAACTTTAAAAGATACCTACAAATCAAAAAGGTACTTTACCATATAAAATGACAGATTATTGTCTGGGATTAAAGGTTTGGACTATTACTTTTTAACCAGGACTAGAGCTTATTGTAGGAAGCTAAATGAAGTGAGAAAAAATAATTGTTGAGGAAAATAGGAACTCAAAACATTATCTCCTAATAAAGACACAAGAGTTTTCTGGGAAGAAAAACTATAGACAATTTATGGCTTCCACTGGTGTCTTATTTCAGTTGTGGTTGTTTCTAGAATTTGGTTGCAAAATTTATAACCGGTAGTATTTAATCATGAACATTGAGGATTTATGAAGGTGGAAGGCACCGTATTTAATGTTTACATGACATTGTCCTGTTACCTTTACTGCATTCCTACCATATGGACCCTCCACTTTGATGGCTTTATCATAAATCTATTAAAAATGCACAATTCAAGAGAATTTCCTCTTCATAAACCTGATTTATAACCACCTATGAGGAGAAACCTAAGGAAACAGTTGTCATGAATCACATGCCTGTATTGGAGCACGAGAATTCAGACACCAAGTTCTAGGTCTTGGATATTTCAGTAACCTATTACCTAAAGGTGTGGATGACTCTTTAAAAGCAGGTGTTTTCAAAATGATGTTTAGGCACAGAATTTTAACAAAAGGAAAAGAAGTAGAAGAATCGTGTCTTATAGGATCAAATAAACTCCATTGTCTTCATAGTTTCTTCTACATTTATACTATCCAGTTTAGACTGAAAAGCTTTATTCCAGTGCATTTCTTCAGAATTTAAAGAACTTACAGTAGAACACGAATGAGCACTTTAAATTCCTATACCATTACTTTAATGTTCAGAAGCAAACCCCATTTATTATCCAAATGTCTAACTTTCCACAGGCCAAAATGTTAAAAAAAAAGTTGACAGCTCATTTGAAATGGAACTAATGTTCCTCCCATTTATGAGCTGCCTATGAATAACTACATCTTTCCTAAGCCTTAAATGTCTGTATGCTTATCTGACATTGTAGTACAAATAATATTTCTTTATTATGCTTCAGAAAGAAGAGTAATACATGTATATTAGTTCAAAGTGATTTTAATCTATCTTAACATTAATTCTGTGAACTTTGCAATGAAGAGTAATTCAGATGACATTTTTAGTATTACTGTTCCAACATTTGTCAACATTAATAGTTGATGTTTGCTTAATATAAGTAAAATATTAGAATTTTCATTCCAGAAATTACAGATCTCTTTTATTTTACAATAAGATGGGACATACAATTCATATTTATGTAATTTTAATACAGTTTTATCACAATCTAGACATGTAATCAACTTCATTTTGTTCAAGTCATTTATGCAGAAGTTTTCATATATTTCATGGTATATTGCAATGATCTAAGATAATTTACATTTGACATTTGACCATGGGTGTTTATTACTTTGTTTGGCAGATTTAAAACATTTATTTTGTAATCACTACTGTTTCTTCTCAATGCATGTTACCTTTATCTGTGCCAGTCAGTCAGTATAACAAAGAATAACTTAGAAATGTGCCTTTAAAATTAGTGAAAGGAAATATATATGTATCTTGGGAAGCTACCAGTGACACTTTGATACTGAATTAATAAATACAAAATGTTCATGTTTTACAGAATCAGTTTAAAACCCAGTACTTGATTTGTATAGATTTTACACAAATAGAAAGTTTCAAGATATCTAAAAGGGAGCCAGATCACCCACAAAATAATGGACTTAAAGGCTCCCTTGCTTTTAAATCAGATCAGTTGTGTTCTTTCTTTGAACGCTGTGTTCTAATTGGCACAATAAATCAGAGAAGACACTCAGAGTAGATTCCCATGTAAGGTGGACAACTGGACAGTGACTTTTTACTGCTGTTAACACGTGCATCCAATTACTATCTGATAGATTCATAGTGCTGGCAGTAAAGCATTGCCTTATTTTATAGTTCACCTAATAATTCTTCAACCTAAACCTGTCCACCTTTACCTATACACATTCTGTCAGTATGTGCATTATTAATGAGTAATTTTCAAAGTTTTGGCATGCTTCCTGCAATGAATGATGTCATTGAGCTATTAATGAATCATCTAAACCTAACAGAAGGCAAAGTATTAAGTTGATATACCCCAAATTTCAAAGAATTGTCAATGAAACAAACCTAACAATTCTGATACAATTGGAATCCAATTCTGAATAGGGTGGGTTAAATGCCATCTAATTCTGAATAGTGTGGGATTGCTGCAAGATTTAGAACTTTTTAAAGAAGGTATTTTTTAATGTTTTTCTATAATTATTATTACTTAAGAGGACCTTGTGTTAACATGCTTTACTGATAAACAAACATGTTATTTCATCCTTAACTTTTTTTGCTCCTATGTTGAGGACAACTTGACATATTCATAGTCTTTACAATTCAAGGCTTATTGACTTCTTCCTAATAGTTTTGTTTTGAGTCAGTCTGTGACAACCCTAATTCTGAGGCATTGTAAATCCCTAATAGTTTATCATCTCTTCCTCATTCCATCATTTTCACCTCCTTGGGTTTTTTGTTTGTTTTTTATTTCTTTTCTCTGGTTGCTGAACTGGCTCCATATTTTTCAGGCCAGGGAAAGTCATTCATTAGTATTACTTGGCACCCAAGGTAACATTCAGGGCCAGAGGCCTAGACATTCTCAGATGTGTGTCATCTAAAACTGATAGTTTTAATTTTGCATAAAAATCTTCAATGATGTAAATTCAGTGTACTCCATCAGGACTGTATCCTCATTTTGATTCTGCAGTGAATTCCTTCTTATCCCAGCATTCCAGGTCAATTTCTTTTAAGCTCTGCTGTAAGTGAAGTGGATAAACCACAGATAAGCACCCTTCAGAGTGCTGATTATCACATTACTTGATCATCATTCTGCATTTTTCCAAGTTAAATTTTTGCTCCCAATAACCCTCCCTGCTTTTCCTATTATCGTTTTTAAAATGTTTTGCATACACAACACTTACTAGCTACTTTGTCATTTTTCTTACATTTTTGCCTTTGTCTGGACTACCATAAAAGAAAGAAAAGTGAAGATGATTTTGGAGACAGGGTCTCACTCATGATCACAGCTCACTGAAGCCTCAACCTCCTGGGCTCAAGTGATCCTCCCAAGCAGTTGGGACTGCAGGCATGCACCACCCTGCCTGGATAATTTGCTAATTGTTTTATGTTTGTTTGTTTATAGAGACAGTGTCTCACTATGTTGCTGAGGCTTGTCTCAGATTCCTGGGCTCAAGCAATCCTCCAGCCTTGGCCACCTGAAGTGCTGGGATTACAGGTGTGAGCCACCACACCCAGCCTGAACTCTTATTTTTTTCCTACTTTAGTCATTTATTTTAAAGAAAATGAATGCTGATTTGGAGGTCTTTGATATTCCCAACTTCCAGAATGTCACTTAGATTATCAAGTTTCTCTAGGTACCCCTGTCAAATATATGTGGCTTTTAAAAATAAAGCCTAGGTTCTCAATAAAACTGTTTTTCAATCAGTAAACAATGTAAAATATTTATATATATATATATATATATGTCAGGTGAAACAAAAATAGAAATGAATATGCTTTTACTAGGAATTTTTGAAACACCAACAGGAGTTAGAATCTGAAATAATTCTCTGTTTTCATATATGTCTTCTAAGAAATTATTTTTTGGCACTGAATGATGAATTAGATTTATGTTTATCATGTGCAGAATCTGACTATTGGCATATCTTAAATTATATGTTACTGTAATAATAATAAAAGTCAAGCTTGTTTTTGCAATTGTTTTCAAATTTTAAGTAACTAATTTATTGACAGAATTATTAAAAGAAGAATCAATATTCTGTAACATGGAGTAAATGGTAACATATGACACTGATTTGCATACTATTTATGACCTAAAGTAAGATACATTCATCATGGTATTCATAGCAGTAATTACTAGATTTGGGGCAGCATTTTTTGGGAATATCTCTGCAGAAGGATATGATTCCATAAATATGAGAGAAAAGTGCTAGTGATGTTAATCACATTATAGTATAAAAACTTGATAAACAAAAATAGTGTTTTAGAGCTCAAATATATGGAATTCCAGGAAGCAAGAGAGATGGTAAAGATCACATAATGAAACTTTTAGAAGCCAGAGGGAAAAGTAGAAAAGGAGAAGAGGTCCTAGAGTGTTTAGACACATACTGCAAAAGGAGGAGGGGATGTTTTGCTGCAGTGATGAAGACAAGGGTTTTGAACTCCCAGGAAAGAGATCAAGCTAATGAGTAGCACTGCAAAAGGGCTGACATGACAAGAAAGGTGTGAGGGAAATATAACCCAACCCCTGGCATTCGACTGGATGTTAAATTAACTGAAATGAGAACCTATGATCTAAGAGGAATCCCACAGAAGTCATCGCAGCCAGGCTATCAAAGTAAGGAAAGCTAAGTCCCAGTTCCTGCTAAAGAGGATGTATGATAGAGTATTAAAAGTATGGGCTTTGATTCAAAGTATTAAAAAATATAAGCCTGGAAAAAAAGCAGGCTTTGAAGCCACAGACCTGTAGTCAAATTGCCAGATAAGAGTGGATAACTTTGGGCAAGTTGTCATTGGTAAAACAAGGATATTAACACTACCTACTTTTTTCCTACATGGTAAAGATTAAATGAGATCATATATTCATTCATTGATTCATTCAACTGAAATTTGAATGCTTGCTTTGTGTCAGATGGTGTGTGAGGCACTGAGTAAATGCACTGTTGAAAACAGTTGGTCTTTCTGCTCTCATAGAGCTTACACTCTCCACAGATAGTGTCAAAAGCCAAGTTAACCAAGAGATGATATGATAAAAAATTGAGGTGAGTCCTATCAACGAAATAATTATGATGTTTTAATAGAAAACAACTGGAAACTACTCCAAACAGCGCTGTTAGAGAAGCCTTTTGAAGAGGTGAGAAGGGAACTGCAAAGGGAGAGTTTGGTGCCTCATTCAAGAAGTGCAGAGAAGGCACATTGAGGCTGGACATGGCAGAAGTTTGAAGACATCTGAATTGACACATACACACAGCTTAATGGTGCCTAGCACATAATAAGCCTTAATCAAAAGGATGCTATATAAAGAAAAAGTAAATATGATGTTTCCTCTTATTTCAGGGGAAAACATCAGGAAAGCAACAACTATATTATTTGATGAAGTGGGAATTAACAATGCTGGAATTGAGGAAAGAGGAAGGAAGGCGAAATATACCTGGCTTTTGTTTAAAAAGGAAAATATTAAAACTACCTGAAATTTGATTTGGAATTATAATATTCATAATGTTCTGAAGTTTTGTGGAAAGAGTGGAGGCTTGCTTCTTTAAGACATTGGTAGAAGAAACAGATCAAGTACTCCTAATCCAAAAATCTCATATCCAAAATGATCCAAAATCCAAAACTTTTTGAGTGCTGACATGATGCCACAAGTGGAAAATTCTAAACCTGTCCTCATATGACAGATCACAGTCCAAACACAGGGGCACAGTTTATTCAGCATCCCCAAGAGAAAAAAGACCCTCCCATCCCTCTTCAGCTGCTGTTGCTTAACAGCTGAGACAGGTATTCTGGAGATGATACTTTGCTGCCTAGTTACCCCAAACACATTATTTTTCACTCTAATAGTGGCATGTCATGTTGTTTACCCTTAAGTATGTTTGAATAAGTATAAGAAAATGATTGCTTATCAGTAGCATTTAAATTCAGAGTCAGGAATAATAGTGATCCCAAACACCGATGGATTATCTACATCAGTGACTAAGATAGTGACACGTTTGCTTTCTGATGGTTTAAGGTATATGATCTTTGTTTCATGCACAAAATTATTTAAAGTATTTTTTAAAAGTTATTTTCAGGCTGTATGTATATAAACCACAAATTCGTTTTGTGTTTAGACTTCGGTTCCCACCCCAAGATATCACATTATGTATATGCAAATATTTCAAAATCTGAAAAAATCCAAAATCTGAAACCCTTCTGGTCCCAAGCATTTCAGATAAAGGATATTCAACCTGTATTTGAAAACTAAAGGTAACTTGAGGAGAGAGCAAGGTGCTGAAAATAAAGAATAGAAGATGAATATTTTCAAGGACGCAATCTGTAAAACGCTAAAAGAAAGAAATAAAAGAATAGCAAAACAGGTAACCATAAAGATTTGATGATTATAGAAGGCAACAAAGAAAAGTAATTCTTAATTTTTAAATATTTCAGAATAAATCTTTTATTTCAACTGACAGTTTTGAACCAAGATGATCACAGATACTTAGTTCTTAGTAAACTTGGTGGTTGTTTCTTGTTTCTCATCCTGTTACTGTGACCTTTTTGATCCTATGACTGTGACCTTGTACCCTTAAAGCATTTGCAATCTAGAACTAGAAAGAGGAGATCATCACAGGGAGTTGGAAGAACATATAAGGCAGTTTGTACTTAATGCTAAGAAGTGGGGCAGAATCTGAGTAAAGAGCAGTCTCTAACTGAGGGAGGGATGCACGACATCAGAGGGTCACACTGAGGATAATGGACTCCAGAGAGACAGAGATAAAATGAGAGGAAGAAGAATATTCTAAAAGAAGGCACAGAAGTATGTGGGTGCAGAATCAAACATGAAGTTTTCAGGAAACCACAGGCAGGGAACAGAAAGTTTGCATGCAGGTAGGCATTTTCTGACAGACAAAGCAAAGTACAGTAGAAGGTGCTATAATGTGAGAGGGAAGTATGTAAATTTATCATTATATTTGAGGATCTAAACTTTCTAGCAAAATATTACATTGACATGAATTATATTTAAACTCGGCCTTTACTTTTTTTTTCACTTTTACTTTTTGAGGTAAAAGAAAAAGAAAGCAGAAGAATATTTGAAAGCAGTATTATCTATATTAAAATTGACAATCTCAAATAAATAGTAAATCACAAGGAACCATAGCTTAATCAAAAGAAAAAAGAACTAATTTTATACTAGGGACATACAAAAGAAGCAGTTCTTCTGCTCTTCACTAAAATGACATTATTCTTTGTATTTCTGATTTGCCAAATGATCATTATTTTAAAATTTAAAATACTCGAACTTCAAAAGTTCTTAATATGTATATTTCACTGTGAAGAGGTTTTGTAATTTCCAGAAAATTCCCAAAAGGCACACCTGAAGCATCAGTATTTCTTGCTCTAGTTGTGGTTTTTATTTTTGTCATTTGTATTCTAAATTGTCTTAGATTCACTTGGTTTAGATGATCAGAAAAAGAAACAAAGTACACTAAACTTTTTTTTTTTTAAAGAGTACATGTAAATATCTTTTAAGCAAACTAGGAGAAGCATACAGACAACATATGTACAACTACACCCCCTATTGAGACCGTGAGCTCTTGAGTCACACTTCTTGGTGCAGAATCTGGGTTATTTATAAAACTTCATAGCTGTGTGATCTTGGCCAAGTTAATCCCTGGGTCTTGGGCTTTGCATCTTTTAAGTTTAGATAGCAATATCACCCATCTCAGCACTGTTGGAAGAGTAAGTCATATATTTATAAATGAGATGATAAATGTAAAGTCATATCAAATATAGGACCTAACACCATTTAATGTTAATTCTCATTACTTTTTTGCCATGACTACTTGTTACTAATTATTCCACTACGTGAAAAGATCCTTAAATAATGGAATAATAAAAAATTAGGCAGATTAATGCTTTCATCAATTGATTCTCAGAAAAATTTTGTAATATGGGTAAGATAATCATTGTTGCACCCATACTATGTTTAGATGAGAAAATGAGGCCTAAAAGTTATTGTGCCAGACTGACATTATATAGTTAGCATAACTGAGGATTAAAACCAAGGCCAGTCTTAGCGACAGTGATTTTCTATCTTTGTTTGCCTGTGACAGTCCCAGTAAATGTCTCTTGTTCTGGCATTTTATTATTAATACCTGTTCAGTCTCAGTGTACTATCACAAGACCATCCTAGTCTTAGTCAATATGGTCTTATAAGGAACAAATCTACATAAGCTAGTTCCCTCTCAGATACTAGTACATTCCACTAAATCACATGTTATATGTCATATAATATCATGTAATCTCTACACTCCTTCACATATCATGTAAGACCCTCATGATTTACTCCCTACCAACTCCCTCGCCTCTTTTCTTACTATGGTGCCCATTATAGCTGTTTTACATTGATTTCAGTAAAACTATTTCTAGTTTCAGAGTTGTGTTTTTGGATTCCTGGATAATCTGGTGGCTACTGAAAAATGAGCAATTCTTAGTAATTATTTTAAAGAGGAAGAATAAAGTGCTGCAAAGCGAGGAAACGGAGTGGCCTTGTATGTGTCAAAACGTTTACTGTGGACCTTAAGTAGGTCATTTACTTTATCTCAGCCTCAGAGACTTAATCTATAATATGAGTGTATTGAACTAAATTATTATTAAAATGTTTTAGTTTAGTATATTTATTTCATAGACTAAGGACCAAATTCCTTGACTATACCTATATTAGTAAATATAGCTATATGATTCTGAATAATGGCCACCCAAAGACATCAGGTTCTAATCCCTGGAACCTGTGAATGTTACTATATTTAGTAAAGTTCTTGCAAATCAAGTTAAAGATCTTGAGATGAGGAGATTATCGTCATTGTCCAGGTAGGCCCTTAATGCCATAACAAGTGCCCTCATAAGAAAGAGGCAAGAAGATGAGACATACACAGAAGAACAGAAGGCAGAAGGCATTTTGACTATGGAAACAGAGAGACTTAAAGATACAATGTGGTTGTCTTTGAAGATGGACAAAGGAGTTATGAGCCAAGGAAGCTGGAAGAGGAAGGGAACAGAGTGCTTCCCTAGAAATTAGAGGAGTTTGGCCCTGCTGACACCTTGTTCCAGGACCAGAAAAAAATTGATATTGGACACCTAGTCCCCAGAACATTGAGAGAACAGATTTATGTTAGTCTGAGACACCAACTTTGTGGTAATTTGTTGCAGAAGCCATAAGAAACCAATACAGACATGGTACTTAAAGCAGGGTGCTGCTGTAACTCAACCTAAAAATGTGAAAGTACCTTGGGAATTGGGTAGTGGACATAAGCTGGATGGATTTTAAAGCACGTGATAAAAAGCCTGGATTTCTTTAAACAGATTTCTGTTGGAAATATGAAGATAAAAGGTGCTAAGGTGAAGATTTAGGAGGCAGCGTGAGGTACAGTAGAAATGACTACTTCATTTAGAGAATACATATAACATCATAAACAGAAATATTAATATTAACAGTGCTTTTAGTGAGGACTCAGAAGGAAATTTAGAGTATGTTATTGAAAAATAGAAGAAAGGCAATCCTTGTTATATAGTGACAGAAATATAGCTGAAGTGTGTTCTAAGTTGTTTGAAAAACAGAACGTGTAAGTGATAAATTTGGATATTTAGCTGAGGAAATTTCTAAGCAAAGTCTTGAGGAATCAGTCTGGTTTCTTATTCCTGTTTGTAGTAAAATACAAAAGGAAGGAGATAAAGTAAAAAAAGAACTATTAAGCAAAATCAAAACAGCACTTGATGATTTGAGAAATTCTCAGCCTATCTGGATGGCAAAAGATGCTAAGTTAGGAGATTCACTGTTAGGAAAGCATGCTCTGAAGAGAAGGCTCAGGGTACAACTAGATAACCTTATGATAGTGCTGAATAAATGAAATATGTGCTAGATGGATTCCCTCAGCCATCTCCGCAGAAGCCAGGAATAGAGATGAGATTATCTAGGAAAGATCTGTAGAGAACCCTCTCATGGCATGAATCCCTGTGACACACGTAGGAGGACCACAGAGGTTTTGAGAATGTTGTATTAGCAGAAACACTTCCAGCTTGCATGAAAATAGACAAAGACAGAGCAGGTTGAAGGAAGGCTGTTGGACTCCCAAACTTCTACAGGCAAGAAATAAGTTGATAAAACTATTCAGCTGCAAACACATGATAGCTTTAAAGAAAAAAGATTACTGTGAGTGCAGAGCTTTGGGTACAAAGGAAGTGCAGAGGCATAGAGGCAGAGACTCTAGCCATGTGCACAGAGGCAGGACCCTCAAGTCACAGAGGATGATTCCTAGGCCTTGAAACCTAGTGGAATTTACCCTGCTGGATTTTGAAATTGCTTGGGACCAATGACTTCTTTCTTTTTCACATTTTTCTCCTGTTGGAATAGGAATGTTTTATAACTGTTATACTATGCTTATTCTACCATGGTATTTCAGGAACTGATAACTTGTTTTCTAGGTTTATGGATTCAGTAATGGAGAATAATTTTGCCAGGATGGATCATACCCAGAGTCTCATCCATACTTGAATTCTATCATTTACATTATATGATTTGAGATTTTTGAGCTGCCATCATTTAAATGAGATTTTGGACTTTAGGTAGGATATAGAAGGCTGAATAATGGCCACACAAAAATATCCAGCTGTAATTCCAGGAATCTGTAACTATTATCTTATAAGGTAAAGTTTTGTAGATGTGATTAAATTAAGAATTTTGAGGTGAGATTATCCTGGATTATTCCAGTGGGCCCCAAATACCATGACAAAGGTCCTCATAAAAGAGAAGCAAAGGGAGATTAGATGTACACACAGAGGGCAGAAGGTGATTTGAGGATGGAAGCAGAGATCTGAAGATGCTACACTGCTGGCTTTGAACAGTGGTAAGGTCATGAGCCAAGGAATTTGGCCAAGGAGTGTGGCACCAGAAGCTGAAAGAGGCAGGCATTGGATGCTTCCCTGGAGAGCTTCTAGAGGGAACGCAGCCCTGCCAACACCTTAATTTCAGCCCAGGAAAACAGATATTAGAGTTCTGGCTTCCATAACTCTGAGAGAATAAATTTCTGTTGCTTTAAGCCATTAACTTTGTAGTAATTTGTCATATCAGCCCTAGAAAAGTAATATGGAAGCTATGACAACTTTGTGCAGCCCAAATTAAGGATAATTTGACAAAAACAAAGCAGTATCTTATGGTAGATAGCACTAAGCATGGACTCAAGTAGATGTAAGTTCCAACACTTTATCTACCCCTTATGAATTGTGTGAGTGAGAAAAGTCACTAAACTTTTGTTTCCTCATTCCATCTATGAAGATTAATGAAATAATGCATGAAAAGTATCTAGCAAAGTGTCAGGCTTATAACGGAACCTCAAATTTTGGTTGAATCTAAAGGGATAACAAGTTTAATTGACTATATGTTTGTAAAACGTTATTTTAAAATATAGTTTATTTGCTTACAATACCTTGACTGCTAGGCACTACAAAAGCAAAGGGCTTAAGTTGTTTGATATAGAACCTGTCCATAAAAGTGGTCTGTTTTTCCTTTGGGCTATAAATTCAATCTGGCTTGATTTAAGGGTTTCTATTAACCTGGCTCAAGAGCCCCTTTTCTGAAGATGGGTGCTAAACCAATAGGAACCTTTCCTATTTAAAGAAGCCCCTTTATAGTTAAGGGTGAGAGAAAACCAATTTTTAAAAATGGCTAACTAATGCTGTCTTAGTTAATTTCCTGTTGCTTAAAACAGACTACCTGAAAGTGGGTAACGTATTTATTTCTTATAGTTATGAAGTCTGAGACGTCCAAAGTCATGGGGCCATATCTGTTGAGGGTCTTGTTGCTACTGGGGACTTTCTGCAGGGTACTGTGGCAGCAGAGAATATCACTCATCAAAGGGGCTAAACATGGTAGCTCAGGTTCCTCTTTCTCTTCTTATAAAGCCACCAGTCCTACTCCTATGATAATCCATTAATCAATTAATCCATTAATGAATTAATCCATTCATGAAGGCAGAGCCTTCATGACCCAATCACCTTTTAAAAGCCCCACCTCTCAGTGCTGCCACACTGGGGATTAAATTTCAAAATGAATTCTGAAGGGGACAAATATTCAAACCATAGCAGATGTAATTAAATTTTAGTAACTTCTACTTTCTGAAGGATTTTTCAACATTTAAATATGCTGAAGTTACTGTGTATTTACTCTTTGAAACTAACATCTTTTATCATCTATCTTCTCTCACTATGTATAGAATTCCTTTAACATCCTACATTTAAGCCTCTCATATCTCAAAATGTTTCCATAATACATAGTACAACTCTCCTAAAATTTATTAGCATCTTTGTTTATATCACTTGAATTTTTATGGCCTGGGAAAAAACAGGATTCTAAAACTGGCATTTCCTCTTACAGAAAATTTGTTTCTCTCACAGTAATAGGGACTATGAAGTTGCAGACAGCAGATACATGTTTTGTTGTCAAGTCTTAGGGTAATGGGTCTTTTATGGAGCTGAGGCTGATGAAACAGCTGCTAGTTTAGAGTGTTATGGAGTTACTTCTTTTTCTCCTCAACACTCATTGTCTACTGAGTGCTGGGACTATAGTAATTTGAGAAGAGAAGTGACGGTTGTGATATTGGAAACGGTGGTGCAATTAGGAATGGGGCTCTAGTGCAAGGGAGCTAGATAAGAGATGTGACTCAAGATTACCTTGCGCACAGAGAGCACATTAGCATGAGAATCAATTCTACCAACCCTGGTGCCATTCAAGGATTTTTACTTATATTCGCTAAGACTAGGCAAATAAATGCATATGTTCATTCCAATCCCCAGGAGGTTTCTGAAACTTTCTTAGAGATAGAATGCCCACAGATAGAGTTGTACATTCTGATTTGAGATCCATCTCCTACCTATTTCTCTTTATAAGAAGATTCCTTCTAATGAGCACTTAGAAAAGAGGCTTGGAGCAAGAGAGGAAAACCAGATTGGAAATAGGTAGTAAAAACAGGCAACAATAGATATTTCTCAAACCTGGGTCTATGGACCATATGCTCAGAATGAACTGGTATGCTTGCTCAAAATGTAAACTATAAAAAGTCTCATTCTAGATGTACTGTGCAAAGTTGACAGTGGAGGAGAGGGGGCAAATATGTTCACACATAGAAATCTGAACTTTAATAATCTCTAAAAAAAGAGTGACACTTAATTAAATGTTGAGGTGATGGGAGGAAAGGCCAAAGGTCTTTTGAGCTTCAGATAATCTGAAAATTTTGGCAGAATGAATTTCATGCACATATTCCAGGTTTATACATTTTCTGTTTTTGCACATATTCTGGAAAGGGAGAAAGTACCAGCATATTCAATGAAAAGGAAGTAATTTTTAAAGTAAGTTAAATTATATGCTTAAGTGTAAATGCTCCCTGTTTGGTGAAAGAGATTTTCTGATAAATCTGAGATTAGGTCTGTTTTCAGCTTACTCTCGTAAGTGTCTGAGTGCATATGTGATAAAGCTGGAGGAAGGGAAGAGAAGATATGATACTCATCAAAAACTGGTTGTTTTCTTACCATGTCAGACTGCTCTGCCACTGCTATTTATGAGGAAGAGCTGAGGATGCTACACCAAATGACAATCCTGTAAACAAACTTTTAGAGCTCTAGAGCTCTTCCTTTCTTCTTCTTCTAAGCCACAGGAATTTGTGCATATGTCCCTCTAACCCCAGGACTGTTGGCAGGAACCTAGTCCTCAAAATGATCACTTGAATTTGCAGCCCAGCCTCCAAAACTGGAAACATGAAGAAGGAATATTGATAAGATTCTAGTTTCTTCAAGAACCATCTTTTGAATTTAAACAGTTCTTTAATGTCTTATGATTTATTGAGAAAAAGTCCTCTATTGTGAGGAATTCTTTTAGCTGTGGAGATTGAGTTTCAGTTCCTGTAGATGGCCTTTTCCCAGTTGACTAAAACTCAGACTACAGTCAAAGCTGTGACTCTGTCCACCTTGGATGTTTCATGAGTATGCAAATTATAGGCTCATGTCTGTGTAAGTGACATTTCTTTATACCTACAAAAGACACCTAATGCCAGATTCATATTCCATATAATTCATGGAATGTCTTCTGTAAAGTTGTAGGAAATATGAATATGAAAATATTAATAAAGAACTGACAACATGGGATGGAAGCAGTGGCTCATACCTGTAACCTCAACACTTTGGAAGACTGAGGCAGGAGGATCGCTTCAGCCCAGGAATTTGAGACCAGCCTTGACAACATAAGGAAACCTCATCTCTACAAGAAAAAAAAAAAAATTAGTCACACATGATTGTGCTTGCTGGTAGTCCTAGCTACTTGAGAGGCTGAGGCCAGAGGATCCCTTGTGCTTAGGATGAGGCTGCAGTGAGCCCCAATTGTGCTACTGCACCCTAGCCTGGGCAAGAGTGAGACCCTGTCTCAAAAAAATGAAACAACAAAAAAATTGACAACACATAGCACATCAAATTATTTTTTTTTCTATGAATCTTTAAAAAATATTCTTTCTTCGTATTGAAGGCTTCAAAGTCATTTAATAAACTTAACCAGAATAGTTTCAGCTGAATTTAGCAGTTTGTAGCCACTGACAATGGCCATAACTTCTTAGTCTGAGATCATTATTGTACTGAACAACCTAAAGCAGTGTGGTTGGGTTTTCACAATCCCAAAAGACTTCAACTGGGGGGAAGATGAAATTATTTGTTATATCCTGCTGTGCTATGTTGTATGAGGCACTTAGCCAAAGACATCTTTGCCCTAATGTTTTGTGCTCCAAAGAAGGCATCAAATTATTTCTACCTTAAAGAATCTGAATTGCAAACTTTCAATTTTAGACATTGGAAAATGCCATCCATCAATTGTTTTATATATTTTTCCCTTCCCCTTTTAGTGATTATGATTATAGAATAGAAACATATTGCCTCTGTCCTAGACCATCCTTATCATGTCCTTATTCAGTGACTGGTAGTTTGATTGAATTAATAAACTTTTAAATTAGTAATATTGACATTTTGTGGAGAAGTAGACTAGGGACTAGAAAGAGAAAAATGAGAACTTGGAATAGGCTGTTATTAAAGTTATATTCTTATGTTAGATTGACTATAACAAATCCTTGTTTCTCTATGTTGATCTTAGGAAAGGTTTTAGGGCAGTTCAGTTTTAATCAACATGTGTTCTTATATAAGCCATTGTGTGTGTGTGTTTTTTTTAAATTTGTGTATCAGCACATTACATTTAAAAAACAGGTAGACTTTAAAAAAAAAAAACAGCATACAAAATTATCTTAGGCAGCATTGCATGATTAATGCAACCTGGGTAAATGGTCTTTACTGGTATCTAGCTCCTGGTTTTAGATATTGTTTCAGTTCTGTTTTTAGAATAGGATAAAATATTAATAACTAATGATATTGAATGCTTAGGCCTATGTACTTTATATGTATATTCATTTATTGTTCAGAACAACCCTAGGGTGTGGATACTAGGTTATCCTATTGTACTGATGGGAAATTTTGAAGCTACTGAGAAGCTGAGTAACTTCACCAAAGGCTTTTAGTTAGTAAGTGATGAGACTAGGATTGGAACCCAGGTAGTGTGGCTTCAGTTTCTGTACACTTAATCACTAAGCTATTATGCCCTTCAATAAGATGCAACTAGTGTAATTTGAAATCCTTCAGTTAGACAGAGGCAAAATAGTCACTATGCTACATCGGCAAATTAAACTTTATAGCTAGAGGAAACTTCTGGAGTGTATTCTGTGCTTTCTTAAAAAACTTTGCCTACATAAAGAACAACAAAAAAAGATCTCTTCTTGCCATCTACAAATGTTTACCTGCAGTTAAAAATGTCTGGCTCCTGACCACTTTTATTTTGAAACTCATGATGGCTAAAAAAGAAACAGATGAAAAAATGGATTTTTTTCAGTAGTTATCTTTTCAAAGAATAACAAATGAAAACATTTAGGAAATACTTTTATAGTATGAATTCATTTTCTATCAGTTCTTTCAGTTTGAAATTTCTTATGTCATTTATTTAATATCAAAGATTTTTAACCTTCTCACATATGAGGAAAACTATTTGTTTTCTTGCAGTTTGAGAAATATTTGTCTTGATGTCAAACTGCCTGAAGACATACTCTTTTACAAAGAAAGCAAAATTTTAAGAGAAGTTAACTTAGGATTGCTGATATTTATTTTCCTCTTATTTAATCTTCCCATAGTTCCTAAGTTCAGGACTTGAAATACTATCTTTATTAAAGAAAGTCATACATATTAAACTCCCACATCTATATTTAGCCATTTTTAAGTCTAAAGTATAAATTAAAAATTATTCAGACACTATCAAATAAAAGCCCCATCTTAGCAAATACTTTTCCCAGTGAATTTCAACCAAACTAACCTAGAATCAACTTTTGGTATACCTTGTACTAATGGTAGATTTGCTTTTTGCTTTTGAAGGCAAATTGATATTCACAAATCATATGTCACAAGCCACTAAAAGTGTCAGAATCCCACAGCAGGCCCTTGGTGGCTTGTTAATCTCTCCTGTTTAAAGGAAACAGACTAATTCACTTAAATATAATGAAAGCCATGCCTGCTCCAACCTAGTCCCTCAAAGCGTCAGCCCATGCAAGTCCTGCCTTCTTTCTTCACCTCCTTCTTTCCTGGCTCTAACAATTAAACATGAAACTAAGAAGCAATGATTTCCTTAATGTTGCCATGTCTGAGTTATTTCAGATGTCACATATGTGAAAATTGTGAAAATGCAGGATGTCTTTTTTTTTTTATTTGCATCGACAACATATACAAGGGGTATCCCTGCCCACCTTTCACCATTGTTCTCAACAAAGCATAAAAGATAAACCAGGATGTTAAATGCAGGGACCAGATGTATATATAACCTTTTGCCCTCATTATTCTAATTGGTTTCCATTAGGAGGAGGGAAGGAAAAATAAAATAGCAAAAAAATAGGAAATAATTGATACAGAGGTGAGTAAACTTTTAACACTGGATTGGCTAAAGTGTGGGAATATTATAATCAGAATAACAGAAGAGCAATTTCAAAAGATCAAATCCAAGGTGATTAATAAAATACTAATAAATGGGGAAGAAATAATTTCTCTTTATTTTATGCACCCAGAAATTGTTCAACTGTGGCCAACTGTGCCCAAGCTATATTATTTTTAACACCTCTCATGTTTACATTTATTTTTGTACTTTGAAGGAAGAGCCAAATGTTCTCTGACTCTTATTGCCCAGATACACACAATCACATATGTGACTAACTTTATTGGTAGTTAGTTCTCCCCCTCTAACCATGTGCATTTCCCCCTTTTAGTAGCATTAGTTATTTGTGGTTCTCCACACTGAAATATACTGTAATATGCAATAACTTTAGATCTTCCAATCAAGGACTTCAGTAGCAAAGGACCTGAGACTGGGATGACAACAGAGTCTTACTTTCAACATAAGTCTTAATCAAAGCTTAGAGTCATAAGATTGGAAATCTGGAGTTAGGGCATTAGGGGGAAAAACCATTTTCATTGCAAGCATACTGTACATGTTAGTCATGGCTCACAGTGGAATAGGAATTTTATGGAGCAAGAAAGGGGAGGTGCAAAGAATAAGGTTTTGAGTTTCCTTTCAAATGTATTTTTAAATAGCATTACAGCATCAGGATTTATGAAGAAAGAAACAATAACAAAAAGGAAGCTTTTTGTTATTGTTTCTTTTTCTTTGCAAATTATTTGAGAATGAAATTGACCACCAGGAAAGATACATGAGGAGACCAAAGGAGCTGATTGATTGAAGAGTGAGCTCCTGAATGTGGCAAAGTCTGGAATCCTATAAGACAACCTGCGAAAGCCTGTTGAAAGCTAATCTTGGGGTATAAAGTCTGAGTGGAAGTCTTAGGTATGGAAGGAGATTTCACAGGTCATTTAGGTCATTTCAATCTCTCTCCACAAACCACACTCTTTTTATTTTAGATAGCTCCTGCCCATGCCAACATTTGACAATCTTAGTTATAATTGGAAAATTGACAGCACCCATTAATTTCCAATTCTAGTGTTTGGCTATACCTATTTTTATCTATCTATTTTTAAACTCAAATCCCTTATTCTCTCATTTTAGCTCATTTTGCCTTGGTTTCTCCTCAGTAAGCATGAGAAATAATTGGGTCTAAATAACCTACTTAAAAGCTTTACATATTCTATGGAAAAACCACCTACAGAGATAATAATAATATCAAATTTCCACCTTGGTTTCCTTAAACTCAAAGGATTCACAGTGTGTTTCAATTCATTTGGATACTTTATTTGGTTTACAAGATAATTTTACATGTATGATCTTAGTTTTCACAATAACACTGTCAATTAGGCAGTATACATGGTAATGTTTTCATTATGTATGTGAGAAACTTCATCATATTTCACTTAAACTAGAATTCTCTTTCTTTGATTTCTAATTAGTAATCTTTACACTGCACTATCATATTCATCTTAGATAAGGATTTTTTTGGCCACAGTACTATTTTGAACAAGGTAATTCTTTGTGGTAGGAGCCTGCCCTGGGTTTTGTGGGATGTTTAGCAGCATCCCTGGTCTCTACCTATTGGATGCCAGTAACACTTCCCTCCTAGTTGTGACAACCAAAAACTGTCATAGACTGAGGAACTGACAATCTGGCTATCTTTGCAGAATAACTGCATTTAATTTCTATTAAGTATCATAAGATTCTCTAAATATAAGATGTGCATCTTCCTCTTAAATGTATGTAAGATTGTTGAGTTATTCTTTTTTTTTTATTTTGACAATTCCTGTTACCTCACAGAGGATATAATCCAATACCTTTCCTTAATACTTCTAAGGCCTTTAGTTCTCCATCAAAAAGTAACTTTTCACTTTTGCTTTAAAAAGAGTCACAGTAAGAAATGCTGTTTCTTTTTTTCTTAGAAGTTCACTTTTCAAAAGAAGAAAATGTAACTCAGATGAGCTTTGAAAGTCTCTTAGTCACCTCAGCCTTGGTGGATAGCCAGGGTCTGAGCCCTGAGATTTTCTTTCTTTTTTATGGTGCTCCCTGAGGTTGTCAGTTTCTGAAATATATAGTGAATTCTATAATGCAATTTAAATATAAGGAAATCATGTTTATTACCAGGTACAAACTTGTTGCTTCATTACCATGTGACCTAGGGCTATCTTATTTGTGTAACTGAGGTTATAGGAGAGATGTAAACTATGAAGGAAAATGTTCCTGGGGACCAAAAGCATGTATGAAATTATGAATGATTTCAAGTGAATATGTACTGATTACCCACCCTCTAAGTTAAAAATAGATTTTCTAATGACAGGACAAATACCCAGGTTGCTAAATGCTACTTTTCCATATT
Source organism: Cacajao melanocephalus (assembly GCA_963573385.1). Lineage (NCBI taxonomy): Eukaryota > Metazoa > Chordata > Mammalia > Primates > Pitheciidae > Cacajao > Cacajao melanocephalus. The sequence continues at coordinate 84,746 of CAUYLG010006345.1, read as the reverse complement.
GTAAAGAGGCTCTTTCAATGAAGGAAGATATTGTCAGTGACCTTATTGGAAAGTCACATTTAAAGTGGATAAATCTTTCATGCCCTATTTTTGCTTTTCAACAAACATTTTTTTTTTTTTTGGTGCTTCTTGAGTGTACAAGACATTTCATGTGAAGTCCCAAACTCTGTGAAATTTGCTTGTACAACTAACTCAGAAAATTTAGAGCATCAAGCTTTGAAATGTCTTTAAATTGTCCAATCTATATTTTTCAAATTACTGTTGATTTCAAGAATGCCTAATGGCTGAGTCCTGTTGCTTAACTCTAACTGAACTTCCTTATGAAAGGTTAAAATTCCCATTTCATTCCATTTATCTAAGTTTCCAGGTGACATTCACAATTAGCCAATAAAAATGATTGTGTTTAATTGAGATTTACCACAAGTTTTCACTTAAAGAGCCATTATGTTTTATATTGCAAGTTGAAAACTGTATTAACAGTGAATTCAATGAAGGAAATTCAGAGATCTGAGGCTAGCGAAACAAAACTTTTTATTGACATGTAATACTTAGGAAATCATATTCATCTGTTGTTTTTCACAAAAATTAACTCCAGGAAAGTTGATATTGTTGTGGAACACTGGAAAAGTTACAGAGGGCACTATTTAGAAGTACATTCATTATTCGACAACTACTTGAGTATTTACTACATGCCAGGCCCTGTGAAATATTTTGGGGACAACATAATTAATAATTGCTGTCTCCCACTAAAACCAGAGACAGACACATAAACACATAATTATACAGTACAGTAAGCGGTGGAATAACAGGGCAGCAGAGGCACAAAAAGAGAGGGGAAGATACAACGCTGCCTAGGTCTGAGTGTTTGGGGCAGGAACACTCAGAGGTAAAGAGTGTCAATTCAAGTTTCTCCAAGAGGGAATCTCTTTAGCAGAGGGTAAAGGATATATAGGATTCCTCCAGGACATTAGGGACATTGAATAGAGGAGGGAAAGCAGCATCTATAAGGGCAGATAAGATTATAACAGTTTGTCATGCTAGGGGAGTATGTGTTCTCTAACATATAGTATCCATTGATACTCTGTGATATCTACAGAGGGTAAGAGGACAGAAGGAATACAAGACCAGTTCCTATGAATAACACTAGTATTGTCAAATATGAGGAAATATAATAAGGTGTTTTGTGCTGTTCACTAGGTTATAGGAGTTGTTCCTATGTCCTAGTTAATTGTATCAAAAATAATAACATTACAGTAAATGCTAGAATAACAGAGCAGCAGAGGTCCAAAAAAAAAAAGAGAGAAGAGTTAACCCTACCTAGGTCTGCATGTTTAGAGCAAGAACACTCAGAAAGGAATGGGGTCAATTCAAGTTTCAAGAGCGAATCTCTTTAGCAAAGGATCAAGGATATATAGAATACCTCCAAGACACTGGGAACATTGTGAATGAGGATGGAAAGTAGCACACATAATGGAGCAGATGATGTTATTTTCATTTTTCAGAAGAATTAAGGAGTAACTAGTCCAAGCTCATAAAGATGGTAAGTAGCAGAGCCATGATGCCAAGCTAGGTCTGCTTGACTCTGATTATTATGAAATATCATCTCTCTTCTATGTGTTTTATCTGGTTTGACAAGGCTTTTTGAAGAGTATAGTCTCTTCATGGATCTTCAGGAATTGAAGCAGGAGCCATAAAGGCATGAGATTTGTTTGGGCAAAATAAATACGCATCAGCTTTCTGGTAAAGGGAGCAGTTGAGAGAGTGGTAGGAGGTAACTCTGTGTGCACATGTATTTGAGAGACAGACATTTTGCAAATGCAGACAAAGGGAAATGAGAATGGTATCTAGGTGCTTAGAAAATGCAGACTACAAAACTGCTGAACAGACAAACCAAAATCAGGGAAAATTTTCAAGCAAACTTACAGAAAATAGCAAATGCAGATTTATTAAGTGAAATATAATAATGAGTTTGTAAGGCACAAAGAATCTGTAGAAGCCCAATGTTTCCAAATCTTGCCAGACTATGCAAGACAGACTTCTCTCTCCTCCCTGGCTCAGCTCCTAAACACAGCTATTATCTGCAGAGATAATTCCAGATGCTCTGACCCCTTCCAAATTCTTATTTGATGATCAATCATCTGGAGTGGAACTCTTACTCCCTATTGAGGTTTCAGAGTGATGCACCAAACTTTGCTCTCCTAATTAACACTGTGGGTCATCCCCATGCACCCAGTAGTTCTTAGAGGCTGGACTGTCAGACTCATATCTATGACATTGCCTCTGGGGAGGAGAGGGATGGGTTGGATCCCTTGAGTGGCCTTCAAATGCCTCAGCATTAAAATAGAAGGCTCTCATGAGTGCTGAAAAATCTCAGCTGTTATTTCTCCAGCTTAAAAATATTTGAACTCAGAAAGCAATAAACTACAAGCTAAGAAGAAAAAGGGAGCTTCTGTGGGGCAGCAGAAGCTGCTTTTATCTGAACTAGCAAACCCTCTGATTGTCATCATTCCAGTCAAGATTTCAGCACTGAAGAATAATCTTGACACAGAGTTGCTGCTGCAAGGCAACTGTTATCGTATTAAATGTTTACTATTGCTTTTAAGTATACAGAGTACCTTTTAACCTAGACATTTCTGGGCACTTTGGTTTGAATTCTGTATTGGGTCAATGAGATAACTAGGAGGACATTCATTCAGAAAAGTTAGAAGTTGCAGTTAGGAAAATTAGAGAATTTACCTATGCTTTCTGCAGCAGCAGGCCTCTTTAGAAGATCCACATTTTGAAATATTATTAAGACAGAATATTTGCTCGATAAAGAAGTCATGCCATTAATATTCTTTCACAATTATTCAGCTGGTGATCACGTTGCTAGAGGTAACTTGCTTTTCTTAGTAGTGTTAACGATTGTCATCATGCCTTGCAAATATTCACTACATCCTTGCAGGCATCATATAAAGAGATAAGATTTCAGCTCCAATGCTTAAAAGTCTTGCAATTAAAGTTAGAAAACAAGGCAGGTAGTATTCTGATAAATACCTATAAAAATTTCTAATTGTTGAGTGCAAATGAAATGGCATATAAAATTAATACAGAGGTAGGCACAAGAAGCCATGAGGTAGACAAGAGGTATTCTTTGAAGGAAGCCTTTAGTCTGAAGAAGTGGCTGCAAGGAATTCAAAGTGTTGGCCTTGACTTAAATTACATATGTGGCTGTTACCTTCAGGGATCAAGGACCAGATGCTTATGGTTGAATGAATGATTGCCCTAGGGAAGGGAGTGTTAAAGATTAGCAGGGGAAGCTAAATGGGAATATCAAAAGCCATCAGAAGATATCAAATGTCAGGATAAGTAGGAAAACTCACTAACACATTAAATGTCTTGCCCTTTAAAACTACTTTTCTTGATGGAGTATATTTCAAACAATTAAGTGAAACCTGTTTTAATTAAAGATGCTTCTGATGTGATTAAGCTGTTCTTTTACAGTGGCATAATGAATTGTAACACTTGGACTTCAAAATTCTCCAAGTGCGTTTTGGCAAAATCTATCCCATGAAGTCACAATCTGTCATCAAGAACCAAAGCATTGAATGAATACTGGTCAATGCAAATTTGTTTCCGTTTTTCAGCACTATGAGGATTGGAATGAGCTGAGGGACAACTCTTAGGGTTCTTAAAAGGATATAGGTATTCTAAGGTGATTCAGGAAGTTAAGGAAGGTGGCATTTTCTAAACAATCACAGGAATAACCCTGGATCACATATTTTCAAGCTGTAATTAGATTTTCTAGTCCAGTAGAAAGTAGAATGATGGAGAGTGGAGAATTGGAAGAGTTAGGGGGTGAAAGTTGTGGTGGATGATGAGAAATTACATAGTGGGTATGATGTATGTTATTTAGGTGATAGGTACCATAAAAGCCCTCACTTGATGACTACGCATGTAACAAAATTGCACTTGTACTCCATAAATTTATATAAATTTTTTAAAAAGATTTTTCCAGTCCAGTCAGGTACCTACAGTAAGCCATTGAAGAAAGTGGCATTATCACCATTTTATAATGAGGAAAAAATAAGATTTTAAGACATTAAGCCAATTTACTGAAGTTACCCCATTAATAAATTTAAGACTTAGCCCAGTCTATTAGACTGAAAAGTCCACTGTACAACACCCTCCCTTGGATTCAATCTGCAGGATTGGTTCAGAAAAGATTTATCTAATTCACATTTTCCTTCTTCCAGGTAGTGTGGAAGATTTTGTGATTCAGTGATTTTACTGGAAAGCTATGCGATGACAAATCTCAGGAAGAATAATTGTTTTCCCTATGGGATTCAGAATATCATATGTTACTATCTTTGAATATGCATGTGATTTTTGTAATGCATTCTGTGTGCCAATATAACTTTTTCTTAGAAAATCTTTTATGCAAAAATGTGCAAGTTTAGAGCATACCTAGTAGCAATCCTCCAAACTTCACTGGCACATAAACTAAATATAAGCACTCTGCAAGGTGCTATAGATGGTAGAAAAAAAGTACAAGATGATAACTTGACTTTGCTGGACTTCAGGTCTTGTTAGGAGGCTCTCACTGGGTATAACACTGCACATAATCAACTGCTAAAAGGCTTGAGCTTTTGTGTATGCCAAGGATAAGCATGCATGTATTGCATCACATAGAGAACAAATGTACCACAAAAGCAGAGTCTTTCTTGGAGAATGTTACTCTGAGATTTTTATTTTAGGAGGGTAATCCTATTAATTATCTAATTTACATTTTTCTCTTGGCTTTTAAAGTAGGCATATCAATTTTAGATACAATGTACTGACTTTTTGTGTTGTCATGAGTAGAGCATGTACCATTAAAACTGATGTGTGGAGATAATATGCACCACATGGTTTCTTACTGTCTATATGTCTGGCTTTAATCACAGATTCTTCATGAAATGTTGCAATCCTGGGGTGAGCTAGCTGTTAGATTCTTCTGGGGTACAGCCTGGGCTGTGGATTATTGGTGAAACTGCATTACGAGGCTACTGGGGTTAATTATGTCTGAAAGTTTCCAGTACAATTCCACATCAGTTGACACTGTGCATACTACATAAACAGTCTGGAGGGAGACCTTTATTAGCAGAACAAGAAAGCAGCTAGCTGTCTGTGTTCTATAATGTCCTTTTGTTTTTTAGAGCTTCTGACTCACATAGCCCTTCTGTTTTATTTAATGTATTCTTAATCAAATATGCACTTACATACTTATTAAGCCAAATAATGAAGAATCAAGAGATTCAAATCTTGAATATGAATTCTCTATATCTAAGAACAATTCTTAATTTAAGATTATGGGTCCCAGGACAACAGCCCATTGAATCTAGGGGAAAGCATAGTGTTTACCCAGAATTTCAAAGTCCATGCTGGCACTGGGAGCCATTCTAAACTGCAGAAGTGCTATGAAGAAATTAGCCAATGAACATACACTAAAGATCTTCTCCCTTGTGTATGTCCTATGTTATCTGTTGGTACTTCTGCCATATAGAAACTTAATTGTCAATGAACCATAATGTTCTTATCTATAATATTCTTTCTATTCTTAAACAAAAGAAGGGTAGAAAAAGACTAGTCTAAGCTAATCCAGGAATGCCTTTGCCCCCCTCAAGATTCCTGACTTTGAAGTCACTCAGCCTCTTGGGTACACCAGTTCTACTTTACCTGACATGAACTCTGCATAATCTTATCATGTGGTAGGTTTGGTAAGTTCTGGAGGAGACAGAGGGAAATACATTATTCCATCAGGTCTTCCTAAGAACCTTCATGACAGAAAAGATTAGGAAGCTTGAGGGTCCCGAGAGCCTTTTAAGTGAAAAGGCACTTACTTGACTACATTTAGCTATAAGGAAAAATTCTATATTCACCAAGATGTTGAAAAAGCAGGAGAATTTTACCCCCAGTTGGAATCTTTGTCTCTAAACTACCTAAGCACCTCACAAAGAGAGGCAAAATAGCATAATGGTTAAAGAGCAAGGACACTGGATCAGATGCTGAGTTTGAATCCTGGCTTCACCACTTAGGAGGTGCGTGACCTTGTGCAAGTTATTGAACCTCATGTGCCTATTACCTCTCAGTAAAATGTAAAACAGGTACTCACAGTACCTCACTCAAGGCTATCGTGATGGTTAAATTACTTTCTATTTGTCACCTGGTAAGTGTCAGACAGTTTTAACTGTGAATTCTCAATTCCATCCATTTATCTGATAGAAAGTTCATTATTAGTCATTTATGTATAGGTCAACTCATATCTATAAACTAACTAGAAAAAAACCTGGGGAAACTACAAGATAATTTCTTGCTCTTAGCCCAGCACTGGCAAGTTGTGACTTTGTGCAATAACATGCTTTCTGGGGGTTTAAAATTCTTCAGCTTTGCAAAAGAAAGAGGTTGAAGTAGATCACTGGTATGGCTCCTTTCAGGTGTAACATTCAGTTTTTCCACCTTTAGGGTTTTGCTATTGCTAAGCCAAAATAACTCATTATATTTTCAAATTGCATTAGAATGCTTTTTTTCATAAAAATCAGGAAATTACAGGTAGTGTTGGTGATCTAAATGGCATCTCTTACCTACACATACATATATTTTCTTTGTGGTAATCTTTTTTTTTTTTCAAACAGTTTCGGCAGTTGAAGCAGGAAGAAGTGAAACATTAAATTTTTGAAAGCCAAGTGTACTGGGGGAAAGGGATGCAAGGTCACCTGGTTAGTTTTAAGTATGTAATTCTTTTCTCTCTCACCTCATTCTGGCTTCTTCAGAATGGCAGTTGGGTAATACTGCATCAGTTTGATAAGGCTCCCTTGCCCTTCCTAACAACTAAAACCATCCTAGACACCTTTTCATGGACACTTCCTCCATTAAAGCACCAGAACTTTATAACTGCTTTTAAAAAATAGCAGACAAATTAATGATTTTCTTGAGTAACACTTTTCACTAGAAGAGTCTGAGAAACACAGTTGATAATGCTGTATGATATTCTTATACTGAATAAAGGCATGGAGTCTTTCTGCCTTGAGAAACATTGTTAGAAAATAGCCTTGGGACACTGATATTAGAAAAGGAACAGACACAAACTCCATTGCATTTGGCTGCCAGTAAAGAGCTCATTTTGTTTACATTATTACTCTCCAACGAAGACAAGATGAAACTGTCATTATCCAAATGTTGTCTAGTGTTTTCCAACTAAGTTCCTGAGCTAAAGTAAGAGATTGCCAAAAACCATGTTTACAACACTGAATGCATTGTGTAATAAAGTGTTAGGTAGATCAGCTAATAAAATTACTTACTTTAGGCTTAAACCTAAGTTGAATTTGGGTTTAATTCACTACCCAGTGGGGACAAAGGGAGTTGATTTTCTGATAAACTGAAACATACCCAACTTTTTGTTGATAATAGAGTGTAAGAGCCTTTAGATATTACTCATGGGAACCACTCCCTTTCAGGGGTAAAAGCTGGCCAATCTCAACTGAATTGCTAATGGTCATCTATTTAATTGATTTTGATTCTCAAATTTGTTAAAATGCAATTGGCAAGGAATATTTTTTATTGTCCCTGTTGGCTGACCTGTGGACTATGAGCTGGAATGGAGTTGGTGAAAGTTTAGGAATGGGGCTGAAATTAAATGCTTAGATTCCCATCATTTATTTACTAAGGGAAACTGTAATAATTTCACTTCCCTCTTTTTCCTGACACTGAGAATTGTATGACCAGCATTCTCTTATTAAAGTATTAGGATCAAGTCTTTTGGGAAAAGCTGCAATGTGGTTTGAATATTTGGCCCACAGTATCACTTAGGATAATTTATCTCAATTTTTTATTTATAAGATGCAGCATAGAAAAACTGAATCATGATGCTTTAAATATAAATACACTCTGCTCTCAGCATAGTCATGTGGAGTCATATGAAAGAGGTCCTCTCTTCCATGCTGCATTGTGCTTTGCTGTTATCATTTTAGTTTTGTTTACATATTGCATAAAAATATGGACCATTATATTCTCCCTGTTTGTATTATACCTTCTGTACACTAACAATTAGTCTTCCTTTGTTTTGCACCATGAGTCTGAGATGTTTGTTAGTTATCCACTTTCTTAGTAAATGGTATTATTTAAATATAGATTATAAATATATATATCGCATGTATATTTAAATATATATTATATATAGAAATATATATACGTATATATATATATATACACACACATATATACGTATATATATACACACACACACATACTCAGAGTCCTCTACAAGCTCTCTGTTCTACTTGAGACTTTTCATATAAGATCGCTATAATCTGTTTTCTCCTTGTGTTTGATCTGTTCTTTTATCATGTCTACAACAAAGATGTTTAACCTATGTACAAAGGGAATACAATTTAACTTTACATACCCCCTTTAGAAGATCATTTTAAATATTAGTTTGGAGCCACATACAACAGAGTGGTTTGGTAAGATGAGATTTCACACATCTTGAAAAGTCCAGGAGACAATGGTTATGCTTGGTGAATCCAATTATCTTCTTTCCTACCCCATTTTTCCAGCCCTAAATACAAGTGAAATGAATGTTCTTATAAATTTTACTCTCTTTTTATGCCTTTTAGACCACAGTTGTACATACTATGTGAACACATAATTTAGAGACCAGGCACATGCGAAGAGGATAACATCACTGCCTTTTAAAGCTCTGTGTTCACATCAGCACTGCTTAGGTAGATAGAAAGCCTAATGAATGAAAAAGGAAACTGGTATCACAATGGCAGTGAATTATGAAAGCTAATAAAACTAAGATCTGACCAAAGCTGCATCTGGGAGTGAGGTTTTAAGAAGCAGGCGGGACTGTGCACTAATCGTTGGATTGTTAATGTATTACATGTGTCTTGGAGAGGAGATAGTGTGACTCAGGTTAGGCAGTAGCTGACCCAGTAGCACTGGGTTTTATCCATCACAAATTTAGTATTGAAACTTCAGCTGCATTGTAACCTTCCTTATGGAGCAAATTCCAACACATGACTTACTGCTACAGCCAAACACACCTACCACTGCTTTTAGAGATTTTAACACTGATGTGAGGATAGGTTCTATTTGGATACTTTCTGACAATGCATAAAATTTGTGGCTCTGAAGATTTTCAGATGCAATTAGATTTAAGAGTAAAGTGATTATTTGACCTAAAAAAACTCACATAACTGCCCTTTAGTATGAGATAGTTGTAGAGACAGGGAAGATGTAACAGAATATTAACTATAATATAGTACTGATTATATTATTTTAATGATTTAATAAGTACTTTTAATTAAAAATATACCTTCCTCTTAGTCCATGTGAGAAATGCCATTAATTATAATTTAAGGCAGCATATCTGCTAGATAAAAGCGTTTTAGTAAGAACCAACACAGGAGGGTTCCACAAGCCATCTACTCTCTACTTTCTATTTAAGAGTTTTACTTACAAAGGTGTTACTAGAGAGGCAACTTAAGGATCTAGTATATTCTTTGTTAAGGGGTCTGTTGTATTCTCTTAAGAAAAGGAAATATTTTAATATTCAAAGGGTAAAGTAGAGCCAACATATTTTAATTCACCTAAACTAAGAACCCCAGAGAGTTACAGCTTATTATTCACTATCTTACTCTATCTTTGCATTATTAGTTGGTTGTATGTATTACCAATAAGAAAGACAAAAATGGAGGGAAAAAAATCCTCAAATTACGTATGACATAAGTACACTTTTTACAAATATATTTTATTTCAGAAATGGAAGCATGTTAGCTAGCTGGATAAACTTGAAGTACTCAATCAAGCCTGGCTGTATTCTAGCAGAGAAAAAAGAAAACTTTCATGTTAAATTATTGAGTTTTCTCTTCCCATTGATGGCTTAGCAGATAGTTCACTTAATCTTAAAGCAAACAGGGAGAGATGGTAGAACTTCTACAACTTTCCTTACTTACCAGCTACTTTTGCTGCGGAAAAATTTTCTAGATACATTCTAATTTTATTAAGAGGCTCTTTTAAATTAGAAGGTATCTGAACTCTTATTATAATGTTTGAAATGTACCCTCAGGATTTACTTTCTAAAATTTATTATTTCTACATAATTACCAAGGGGTTTGAGGCAATTTAAAAATGCAAATGCAAAGCAAAACAAATAAAATGGGAAAATGAGAATAAAAACTGACTAATGAGGGTTTAGTTGCAATAGTTTTATTGGAAACTGTGCTGGAGGTTGCTATAAATCATAACATTTAGCTCTAAGCTTATTGAAATGTAAAGAAAAAGAAAAAGCAGAACAAACCATATAGTTCTTAACAAAACACAAAGCATAGTAAGCAAAGCAGGAAAACTAACAACAATAACAATAAATAGGTCGTTTAGACAATAAACAAATATATCCTGGCATGGGATTCTTATGTAGAAACTAAGGAGGGGTGTGGACTACGCATTAGGAAACTGGTATTAACCAAGAAGAAAGTGTTCACCAGACATTGTTCTAGGAAATTTACCTGCATAATTTCATTCATGATCATCATAAGATTGCTATGAAATAAGTTGCATCTCTGTAAGAAAAGCGATAACAGAGACTATTTGGTTTCATTGCACCTACAGATGGCACTATGTCATATTAAGAAATCTTTTTAAATTAGAAAGCATTTTCTCTAAGAAAGTATCTCAACAATTCTTGTGACAAGCCTAGGATATGATATAAGGAAGACTGAAAGTTTTTATTTTTAATAGTGTCAAAAACAACTTCTGTTAGCATTTATTGAGGACATACTATAACTCACACAAATCTCAGAAAAATCATTTTGTTAGGTACAAATAACATTTTACCGATGAGAAAAAAGAGTCACAGAGAGAATCCTGGAGGCACTTTAAACTACTGTAATGAGAGCTTCTCAGATAGCTTCTAAATTGGAAGGTTCTCTTGGTAGAATCAAAATGTATCTGGAAATTTTTTTCTTAGCATAAAAAGCCTGGGTACCCGTAATTATAGAACTTAGAAATTTCCCAGGAGAATGTCCAAATCATGTACTCCCACTGATCTAACCTAGCACAGGGGTGGGTTTTAAGGTACTTTGATGAATGTTTTTGAGCTTTAGACGGTTGATCTCAAGTTGGTTTCAAGCAGAGTTCTGTCAGCAGCTGAGTAGGAGTCAGGTGGAGTTCCTGATATGCACAGTTGATATCTGTTCCCAAACGTAAGAGCCAGGCTTGTACCCTGGTCCAGGTAAGGATCATGCTACCTCTGTATTGGTGTTCCCTTTTAGAAGTATGAAGGGCCCGGCATGAGTTCCCTCTGTGGCAGCTTTTGCATTGTATAAAAGCAACTCTTTGACTAAACCATTGAATCTATTGTCAGAGCACAAGAGTTCAAAGAATTGCATCAAAAGTCCCTCAAATCCTCACCCTGTTAACTGGGTAAGTGGCATGGTGTTATCTTTGTTTATTAGTCCCATGTTGAGCCCAATGCTGAATGATGGTCACCCATGCAATGCATCCCCAAATGTGCTACTCTTTCATGGACTATGCTTCTAATTCATTTTTGGCTCTACTTAGTCTGAGATAGAATTACTGATAATGGAATAACTGATTGATTCTATAAATATTTATTAGTTTCTTTTACTATTGAATCGAATTAAAATATAGTTAACACTTGTTGGAAAACCCAGAACTTAAAAATCAAGAGATAAATCAGTAAATATTTAATTCTAGGGCTGTGTGTGTGTGTGTGTGTGTGTGTGTGTGTGTGTGTGTTTAATTTAAACAAAGGAATGTACCTGTTTATCTTTTGGCACAAATTATTAGATTGAATCATAAACTATTGACTCCGTCTCTCCAAATTTATCCTGCAAGAATGGAAATTCATAGAGTTCAAACTAATAATGGTAGTAAAATATTAATAGAAATGTTCGCATAGAAAGTAGTCACAGGTAATCTGGAAGTTTTCTTCCTTAACCAGATGAGATTCCAATGTTGGGGCTGCCATGAAAAGCACTGACTTTTAGTTTTCAGAGGAAAAGTTTACAAAGTAGCATGTTTCTCTGTTTAATTAAACAGTATCTGAGATCGAACATCTAACTGAAGTTTTACTTACACTTCACAAATCCTCAGAGATATTTCTAAGTCTTTGAAAAACAACATAACTGCTTAAAAAAAGATTCTATAAAATGGAATAAATCAGAGAATGTGACATATTTTATTGCTATAGGACCTCTCAATATAATCTCTAATTATCAAGAATGTGAGAGTGAACTGCTGATTCATTTTGCCAGTTGTGTATCTATCTTATTATCTGTTTATTGTTGGTTGAGAAATTAAACTACTTCTTTACATAAGAAAATTGATACATACTGTCATGTGTTTAAAACATGTCTTGTGTATCTGGTTAGTATATTTTGAATGAAATGAATAAGATATTCTACCATAGGTTAGCATTTTCTTCCTAAAGAAAAAGGATAAGAGAATAAGAGTATTTTCAGATGCAAGATAATTCAAATTTTAATGTTCATTTTTCTTCATTTAACAATGCCAGAGTAAGCAATCTTACCCAAGAATGTTAATTTTAATTAATATATATTTACCTACTTTAAGTACTTTTAAGATTCTTAACCACGTGAAATATAATATACATAATTATTTTCACTGGGCATTATTTACTAAGCTATCAAATGATACAAACAAAAAAAAGTTTTCTGAACTTGGAAACTTTCAACCTGGAAGTTACTAAAATCACATTCTTTTAAAGAAATCACCTGGGCTGGGCGGGGTGGCTGACGCCTGTAATTCCAGCACTTTGGGAGGCCAAGGCGGGCAGATCACAAGATCAGGAGATGGAGACCATCCTGGCTAATATAGTGAAACCTTGTCTCCACTAAAAATGCAAAAAATTAGCCAGGCATGGTGGCACATGCCTGTAATCCTAGCTACTCACTCAGGAGACTGAGGCAGGAGAATCAGTTGAACCTGGGAGGGGGAGGTTGCAGTGAGTCGAGATCGTGACACTCACTTCAGCCTGGGCAACAGAGCAAGACTCCATCTCAAAACAAAAATAACCAAAGTGCCATCTAATACATGGAAAAACAAAAAAATAAGCCATAGTAATTTGATAAGCTCTTTGCTAAACCTAGATACTGATTTTTTTTATGAAATGAATTATGGATAGAATAAAATGCTTTTATTTTAAAAAATTTTATACATCATTTTAAATTGGATACATTTATTTAAAATAATACACATGAATAATATATACAACTTAAGGACATATATGTATATTATATATATACACACAGACATCTATATGTTGTATGCGTGTATATGTTATGCATACTTAGGTTTATACATGTACACACATATACTTTTTTATCACTAATAGTATTGCATGCCCACTGTTAGAAATATGTAGATAAAGAGGTATTAAAATAACTACTCATAATTCTACTACCTAGAAGAACCTGTTGTTCTATTTTGGTGAGTTTCTTTTATTTCTTTCCCTGTATCTATAATTATATATTAAATTGATAATCTGAGGTGATATTATACTATATACAGCACATTTTATCCTGGCTATAGGCTTTTCTCATGGATACTTTTTCATATCATTAAAAATATTCATATGTATTAGTTTAAAATTCTTATAATATTCTGACTTCTAGTTATGTCACAATTTGCTTAACCATTTATGTATATAATATATAATACATATTTATTATATATTTAGAAGATACATATATCAATTGTTATAATATTCATAATAATCCTGTTAGATTGATATTCTGATTATCTCATTTTTCAAGGTAAACAATTCTAACTCTAGATTGTGTACATGTTTGTGTATGTGTGTAATTTTAAAAAAGGAATGAACCTGTTGTTCATCTTTTGCCATTCATTATTACATTAAGCCATATGCTATTGAGTATACTTTTCCAAATATACATTGAGCCATATGCTATTGAGTATACTTTTCCAAATATATTCTAGAAAAATAGAAACTCACATGATTCAATGCAGTACCTTCAAATAACAAACTAATGAGACTTAGACTTTTCACAGGTTGTAGGTGGCAAAACTAGGATTTGAACCCAGATCTGTAGGAATCCAAAGACTATGACCTTAACGACTCAATTTCAATGCTTTCAAATATTTGTCTAGAAACCAACTTTTTAGGTCTAAGAGTATTCAATTTTTTTAAGTTATTGATAGATATTCCTAAAGAGCTTTTTAGTTTTCTATGAAGATACTTAGCCTTAGCAAAAGTAGAATATCAAGCTATTTTCAAAATGATGTATGAATCAATCTGATATGACATGTGCATCTTGGCCAAATCCTAAAGAGACTAAAGTCTAGCAGAGAAAATAAAATGACATATATATAGATATATGCATATAACTGTATATTCTGATACATATATATAAACACACAAATCTGTATATACTGAGATATATATATATATATATATATATATATATATATATTTCATATATATATATAATGCTTTCCCTTTTTCTTAGGCAAGAATTACCATTGTTAAAAGTATTAAGATCCTAAAGACCTTAATTTGTAAAGTGATGGTACAAAAGAAAACATAGCTAAATTGCCTTGCATATAAACTTAATAAAGACCTGACTGCTGGGGTAAGCAGCAAGATAGAGGCAATGGCTGAAGAAATGAAACAGGAGGTGAAACAAAATAGAATGAGGCAAAAGATTATAGAACAAGTGCCTATGGGAAATTTTCTCAAAGTAGAACATGGAAGAGGGGCAGGGAGTGTAACCAAAGTATCCTGGAAAATAAGCACATCTTTCATTTAATTCTAAATTATTTAAACTGGCCAGCTCTATAGCCCCTCTTTAGCTGCAAATGTTAAGCAAAGTCTGCTATGTACATAAATTTCTTGATCAAGTTTTGGAGGGAAACATTACAGAAGAGAAACCCTGGTTCACAATGCAACTAGTTCAGAGCATAAAGAAGAGTCATAGAAAATGAGATTAGAATTTTAGTGGACACTTAAGTTTAAGCATTTAGGGTAAGCCAGAATTTAGAATCATAAGTGATGAGGGGAAGCATAACTCACTACTTCCCAGAATTCTCCCCATGTAGAATTGCCAGATAAAAATTAAATATGGATTTTTATTAAATGGTTTCCAATTAAATATGGACTTCAGATAAATTTTCTTTTTATAAATATGTCCAAAATATTGCATACACTTAAAAAGCCATTCATTATATATCTTAAATTCATATTTAATTGGGAATTCTGTATTTTTATTTGCTAAGTCTGGCAACCTGCTCCTAAGAAACTCTAGAGATAATGGGAAAGCTGGGCAGTTCCACCTTATCTGGGATGGGAGTGATAGAAACTAGCACTGAACTTACTTTACAACTCAGAGGGTCTGGTGAATACAAATACGCACAATTAGTGTCAGAATGATTATAAAATCCAGATCCCATGTTAAGTGCCCTTTCTTCTGTCCCTAGTTCTGTTCTCAGAACTAGGTAAGATTATCCCATTAGTAAGTTGTATTACGATGGCAAGTGAGTATGGCAAGACTATTTCATTAGTAAATTTTATTAGTGTTAACTTTGTTTAATACTTATGGAATATTTCATCCTACTATTGCCAGTGGTTTCACAAAAGCATATTATATTTTTAATAATTCACTAACCCACCTTTATATGCACAACTCTTCAGAACATTTGAGACATTTCTTTTTTTAAAAAGTTGCAAGTCTACTTGTGTCTTATTAACTACTTCATCCACGGTATAGAAAGAAGGCAAGTAGAATCCTCAGGAGCTTCTGTTAACCATCCACATATTTGTCAAATATTTTTGCCCATATTCTATTTACATTTTATACCAAACTGTGGCAGTCTTAGGAAAAAGCATATTCCAGAACAATTGTATAGAAGGCTCCTATATTGACTTTCTAAATTAAATAAAAATATAGCATGTTCCCAACATAAATAAAATCGTATTATCCAGACACTAAAAACAGTTGTTCTATATAAGACAATTGATAGAAAAGAAAATAAATAGTTTTTCTATAGGAACAAGAAAAACCTTGAGACAGGGCCATTCGGTCCCCTCCACCAGCACAGGGAAACCCTACTATAAGGGCATGAGATGAGTTTAATTAGCAATTATTGATTGAGCACTTATTTTGTGCTGTAACTAGACTTTTGCTCTGTGCTAAAGTTACAAAGTATGTCACAGTCCATGCTGTCATGTATGATTTATTCATGTGGCAATCAATATTTGGGCAAAGTATAAAAGGTGTCCAAAAAAAAAAAAAAAAAAACAAAAGAGCAATTCTTAGCAAGAGAAGATTTTTCCAGGGAAGAAGCATCACAAAGAACAGTCTTAAGGATTTTTGAAGAATGGATAGGGATTTGCCAAATAAAAAGAAGTTGATTCAAACTACCTTATGATGTGTGAAAAATGGCAAGTAAATCAGTATTGCTCAAGTAAAACATGAGGTGGACAGAGCCAGACTAGGCAGAAGTCACCATATTATAAAGTTTTGCTCACACTTCTTCATGATGGTGACATAAAAACCAAAGTTTTAGGCAGAAGAGTGTGACTTGATCCCATATGTAACTCAAAGTGATCACTTTGACAGTGACCTGAAGGAGAGATTTGAGTGAGGCAGGAGTCAACCCAGGAAGCATAGGGAGGGTGCAGTTATACTAGTCTGAACTGGAGATATTATGACTCATGCTTAACTTCATGATGAAGGGATTTATCCATTCATTCATTTATCTATTTTTTTCTACAAATATTTATTGAATATTTATTATGTGTAGTACCTAGTTCTTTTAGGTATTGATTATACGAAAGCAAATCGACAAAGACATCCCCACTCTCATGGTGATTATACTATAGAGAGGAGAAATAAATTTTTCAAAAGTACATTAATTCATTTTTTAAAATTTATAATTTTGTTTTATTTTTTAAGAAACAATATGCTGTGCTAGAACTGCATTATTCCATTCAGTAGTCACTAGCCAAGCGTAGCTATTTTAATTTAAATTAGTTGACACAGTAAATGAAAACTAAATAAAATTATTGTTTCTTAATATGATTAGCCACATTTTAAGTGCTCAACACTCACATACTGAAGAGCATAAATTATCAAACATTTCTATTATTGCAAAAAGTTCCAAATGGAGCTACTTTGAGACAGATTATTTCTATCACATTATTTACTTATGAGGAGATGATATCTGCACTGAGACCCGAATGATAGAGTAAGCTATACAAAATCAAGAAACTAAAGCTCAAGCAGAGTGCATGAGTTCTGAAGAATGAAATGTGTCCAAGAAAAAGAAAGAAGGCCAAGTAGGCTGGAGAATACTGGGTGAAGGAGAGAGTAGTGGGAGAAGAAGTTTGGAAAGTAGATTGTGGCCGTGTAGGCCATGCTAGGAAGTCTGACATTTATTTTAACTAAATAGTGATCTTATCTCCAGAATTAACTGATGAGTTAATTTGGGAAGCTAGTGAATGGATTAATGTAAGTGAATAACAGGATAAAATTTTGTTTGTTTTTTACAATCACTTTGACTATTGTGGGGACTGGGAAAAATGAAGGAATTATGCAAATGAGAAAAAATGATGGCTTTGGACAGCACTGACAGTAGAGCTGTAGAGAAGTAAAAGAGTCAAGACATTTTGGAGGTAGAACAAATAAGTGTTCATGTTTGACCGTAAATAGGGGTGGGAGGTACATAGGTAAGAGAAAAAGATTAAGTGGGGTTGCTTTGTGCTGAGATGAAGGCTGTGGGACAAGGAACAGCTTTCTGAGGACAAATCAGTTAATTTTGGAGATAAGATGACTATTAGAATTTCAAGGGCAGCCATTAAGTGACTAGAGGTTTGTGAGGTTAGAGAAGAGGTCAGAGCTGGAGATGTATGTCTGGGCATCACCAACATATGTATGGAATTTAAAGTCAAGGAACAGAAGTGCCTGGGAAGCAGCATAGAACACTTGGGCCTCAGTCTAATGTCAACCCAATATTTTCACACTGAGTAGAGCAAGTGAGGAAAACAGAAAAATGACTTAGAAGTACTAAAGGGATGAAAGAAAAATCAAGAGAGTGATATCTCAGAAGACAGATGAGAAAACCGTTTCCAAATATAGAGGGTCAGCTACACTGAATGCCATGTAAGGAGGAGTAAGATGAGATGACTGCTGGAATTGAGCAGCATTGTTGGTGCCTGATGAAAGGCAAGTAGATCTTCAATTTTCTGGCGTTTTTTTTTTTCTTTTGAGCTGAGAAAAAGAATGAACAGTAAACAATGGGGAAAAACTTTCTTTTTCTGAGAAAGTAAGCAAAGAAAAAAAAGGAGAGAAATTTGGAGGAAAGCTTGAGATCAAAATAAGATTGTTTTTGCGAAGAGATCCCCAAGCATGTTATAGAGAATGATCCTGTATACCGTCAGATATTGATGATGGTAATGGTCATTCACTTAGGTTAAGATGAATGGAAGTTCAATAATAATGGAAAATTATAAGGTATTAATATTCTTGTCAACAGAATATAAAACCTAGCTGAAATATGATATTCTTGGTTACATTCTATTTGTTCAGTTTTATTTTACTGATTTTTTCCTCAAGGTATCTTCAAATGAGGTCTTCCCATTTTCTCATTCTATTATTCATTATTTTCCAAGAGTATATTGTTTGTTTTGGAATTTGAAGACAATTTTTAAGGTGAAGATATTTTGCAGACTCCCACATGGAGTCATTATACCTACATTTTGATGAAAAGCTAGCGTGGATGCTTTAAAATAAATGTTACCATTTTGTCACTAAAAATATTCATATATATTTAAAGATGGTGTATATACATAAGATATGCTGACTTAAGTTATAGACAATGTCTAATGTGACTCTCAATTGTAATAACTGAAGTTTTTTAGGGACCCAAGGCCACAGATTGGTGGTCTATATGCAATATGAAAAGAAGGGAGCTAAAAAGTAATTCTATATACTGTATATAGCCTGAATCAGGAAAACTGTAAGTAATACACAAGTGCTATTATCCAAATTCAAAAAGTTATTTTTTCAAATGAAATCTTTTGAAAGTTCCAAAACTTCCTTTCTTTTACTGACCCCTAGAAACCACTGACCCAGTACATACCATAAAATCAGAACAATACTGAAACTTACTGTTATTATTAGCAAATGTTCCACAGAAAATCATCATGAAGGAAAACTTGTACTCTCTCAATCCTAAGTATTGGAAATACAAAATATTTGACCCTGGAAGCAGAAGTGGGTCAGGGAGTTGGTTTAAAAAACACACACAAACACAGAAAACAAAACAGTAAAACTCTAAATTTGGGAAAGGAAAAAAAAATAGTTTAACTTTTGCCCCAACTATAATTCATCTCAAATCTGATATTTTTACTGTTTGAAATTTTGTAATCAAAAAACATTCATTTAATCTTTTTAACAACTTTCAAATAACACCTTATGGTTTTATAATACCCTAGTAACAAATACAATTGCTTCAAATGCTTTTTTCCTAACAGTTGTCTTTAATCAGATATGGTACTATCATCTGCCTGAATGTATCCCTATTCAAGCATGAAGCCATAAAATTAGACTGTGGCATGGGACGCATCATAGTTCTTGGGCTGGACTAGCAGCTTGCCTCAGCCTTGGAGCAGACAGCTTTTCTGTGTTTTCAGTCTCATCTGTCTCACTCTTCTCTATGGATGACTCTTTGTTTGCACTCTGACCAGATCTCTGACCATCCAGCTTGGCTTGTTCTGTTGGCCCCTATGTCTGAATTCACATTTGCTCACCTGTAGTTGTTTAATCAGAATTGTGCAGTGATCTGTCCGCATTCAGCAAGAGCTTTTGCCTTCCTGGATTGTTAAACCATCATTAGCAGCATTTTCTCCACACCAGTCATTTACATACTACTACAACAAATGTTGCCATATTTGTCAGGACCGTATCCTATTATTTCCTTAATTTCTTCCTTTAAATTGACTCATTTTGTATACTAAAATTAATTTTATTTTTAAAAAGAAATTATATCACTCTAATAAAGGGAAAGCCAATATCTGTTGCCATAAATAGAAAATGATCAGAGAATTAAATATAATTAAAAACAAGACACCATGGTTAAATTCTAGCTATATGCTATGTTTTGGCAAAAGAATCTAAGTCTGAGGCCTCAGATTTCATTTGTTAGAAAGGGAGATAAGCAAGCTTTCCAGCAGTGTTAAGGACATATTAGAAATAAACTGAGATTTTTCTTGATATAATCAGAAGAATGGAAAAACAGGAAGTTCTTCGTTTTACGATTTAATGTTATTTCATACTACGTGTATGTGCCACTTTAGAAGCATCTTATATGCCCTCAACATAGCATATAACATCTAGAATGTTATGTGTCCCACATTTTAGAAGACAGAATTTTAATGTAAAATTAGCTATCAGAGAGTTTTTGCTAAACGTGAATAAAACTGGATAATACCATCAGCTAATATACGATCTTCAGTCATATTTCGTATGGTTGAACTATATTAGTGTAATATTGGGGTTCAGGGGTTCAGGGTGCCCTCAGATCCCCTGAGAGGATGTTTCTCCAGGTTCTTGGTCTCCTGCCCTCTCAAGAATGAGACAGGGGACCATGGTGCAGTGTGCAGTAAATGCTGGACTCAAAAGTGTTTGTAGAAAGTGATTTATTTAAAGAGATAGAAAAACAGCAGAAGGAGAGAAAAAGAAACAGCTAACTCTCATACTGAGTGAGAGAATCTAGAAAGATGGAATCCAGGAGAGGAAAGCAGCTTCCACGAGAGTGTTAGGGAATAGAGAGAGATGAAGTTTAGGAGAAGACAGGCTTCCATGAGAGAGTGTGGAAGGGGACTCCAGAGGGAAAATCCAGGATAGAGAAAAACAGCTTCCACGAGCATGAGAGTGTCTGTGGAAGGGGATCCAAACTTGGAGTCTGAACGAGTGTAGAAGAAGGGGACTTTTAACCTAGGAGGAACCCCCACCTTCTCTAAGACCCCAGGCCAATGAAAGGAGTTCCTTAGAACTTCCACTGGAGTGACTGACTCTTAGTTTCTTCCTGTGCCCACGAAATTTAAACACAAACCCTTAAATCTCCTGGATGGAAAGAGAGGGGAGGGGGGGCATGGCGTTGGGAAATTCTTGCCCTTAAAACTACGCCCCCTCATGGACCCAGAAAGAGAACACATTCCCTCATTAGGAATAGACTTTAAGGATCTTTAGACTTAGGGTATCCAAGATAAGTTAGGATTGCAACGGTTTTTCTTTTTCTTGTCATTTCATAAGACTTTAGGATTCATAGCATAGATTTCAGTGGGGAATGAGTAATTGTACCTAACCTGTATATAAAATTTTACGTGCAAAAAAACTTTTTAATTAGGGCTTTTAAATGAAGATTTATTTTTGTAAACAAAATGCCTATGATTATCTATAAACTGTAGACTAGTTATTTTCATTTGTTCATGTAAGGGTACCACACACCCACCCACCTCTATTTAACTCTGCACCCATCTCTGGAGATGTTTCTTTCCTGAAGTTTGAAAACTTTGATGGAATGGTAAGGAAATTATTATAAAACTAATGAGATCCTATCAAATTATGTGATGCATTTGGGGAAGCATATTAGTGCTTTGGAACTAGTAAACAATGCCATAAAAGCTAGAGATTAACTTTACTCCAAAGAACTGGCTTGCTGTTCTAGATTCTTTAACTCATGTAAAACAGACAGATTGACATCTCCAAATTTGGAGACATCATGGATCTCCTTTAGAGAGCAACATTCTCTAACTTAAATTACTGAAATATCTCAAAGCAAGAAACTTATTTTTTTTTAATGTAGATGAACGTTAGCGTGGGCATGGTTACGAACTTCCTAAATATTTTCAATCCCTTTATGTAAAGGTACTCTGGCTTCTTCCTGCCTATGGTTTACTAGAGTGCTTAACCTATAGCTGGCAGTCAGTAAATACTACACTTTGAAAAATGAATTCTGGTTAGGTTTTTTTTTTTTTTTTCCTAAAACGTTCTATAAACTTCTTAATCCAAAATCCTTGTTCCCTTGAACTCCAATTGAAGTTATCTTTTATAAAATTTATTCAGAAACTCATATATTATAAAAGGACTTGTGACATCTATATCTAATATTTATTAACTTTCACAAATTGTTTTGTCCCTTAACAGATGTGCTTAACACAATGTGCACTTAATTTTAATGACTGAAGTTCAAGTAAAGTCTAGATGCTGGCATGTGACTTCTACTTTTTTGTGTCCTACAGTTAATAATACATATGGGCTACTTCGCAAGTGGCCATTGATTTGTCTGTGATATGCATGAAGATCAAACTTAAGACTAAAATAATATAATTTTATAGAGGAGACAGCTAACTAAGGACTACATGGTAGCATGGACTGAAAATATAAATTTACTAACTTCCAGATAGTTTTAAATTTGCAAATGATATTGCTACAGTGAGGTTATTAAGATATACATACATTCTTTTTAAAGAAGATTATAGAAAAGACAATTTTGCTTTCCCATGTCTACATTCAATCATCACCACATGGTCTTTCTGCAAAGCATACAGGATCCGGTGGGATTTAGAAATAGCCACTATTTGTTGAATACTTTCCATATCTTAAATAATGTATTACTTATACAGATCCTATGAAGTAGGGTTGTTCAAAATCACTCAAAATCAGGTCAATATAAGGCAGACCTGGTTCAAGTTTCTCTGATTTTAAATTCTATGATGAACCCACTATCACATGATTTCTCCCCAGTCACTTTGGATCTTATTCAGAAATGTTTCTGTTATTACATTTAGGTCCTATAGCAGTACTGAGCAACCAAACAGTTCCCTAGTGATTTTAGGTCTTCAGATAATGGGTGTTAAATCTCTTTCAAGATGATTATATAGTATTGGGTTGGTCTATAATATGGACATTATAGAGCTTTCATTGCTCTGCTTCATAGAATAGACTAAAATAATATATCTACTTGAAAACACTAATTTTTTTTTAATAACAAGGCAGTGAGTTATGGAAATAGCTCAGACCATTATCTATCTGAATATATGAGATAATAAACCATATTATATTTCTTCTCCACTGTATTCAGTAAACCAGATAAATGACCTAATAAAATAGAAGTGAGGGATGTAGTTTTATTTTTTTACATTCTTGCTCCTAAGTATTCCCTACAAGCTAAATTTTACCAATTTTTATCCAATGCAGCATTCCTTGAATATACCACATTTTCAAGAAGAAGACATGTTCAATGAATCTGCATAATATCTGTAGGAAAGAAGCAAACTCCATTATAAAACACTATGCTATAATAGTTATTAGATTAACAAGCATTTATTTCCATTTATTTCACCTAGAATTCATGTGCAAACTTTTACTCTAGAACCAAGAAATCAGATAGACTCCAGAAATGCTAAAAAATAAGAACAAAGGAAGACTTGATTAGAATATATTTTTCTCATATTAAATGAAAAGTATATTTCAAGTCATCATGTAAACCAATCCTTAACTGGGGGCTGGTTCTCATGTTAATTTCTAAGGTTTATACATGGACATGGTTTTTCTTTGTTTCTTGTCTCCCCTTCCACCTTGGGTTTATTCTTTCTTTGACTGCCATTTCTTTTTTTCTCCTTTTGGGTAAAGGACAACAAATACACTCCTAATTCTCTTTTCTTCTTGATGTTTCCGAGTTAACCGAAGGTGACAGATTTTAAATTTCTAGAAAAAATAAGGTTAGCTATGTATCAAGAAATTTATTCCATCAGAGTCTAAATTCTCAAAGGCATTTTCTTTCAGAATTTCATGTCTAGTAACACTCTGCTGTCCTAAAGTGAGAGCCAGGAACTATCAATCATTTATGTCAATATTGTCAGAATAACGAAAAATAAAATTACCACACTGAAAAAAGACAATATCTATAGCCATCATGGTAAATAAACCTTTATCTATGTCTTGTTATTACATACTTCCTTTCATGCTTCATATAATGTCATTGAACTTTCAAAATTTTATGATATCTCATAATATTTTGCTATTAGGTTGGTGCTGTGTGTTTTTTTAAAGAGCTAAAGCAAAGTACACCAAGAAGCTAAAAAGTTGGCACTTTCTGGATACAAGGGTAGATAGATTTCAAAGGCTCATAAACCTCACTCAAGTGTATAACTTTTGGGAAATTCTTGAAGTGACAGGGAAAGAAGCAAGCCCAAGGAACGTTATTCCTATTATTTGGGCTACTTTCATTTCATCTTCCAAATTCTGTGTTGATACCAACTCCTGCTTTTTCCCTCCACCACTACCTCAGTCTCATCTGCTCCTGTTATTTTTATAGACTCCTCTCTTCTTTAACTTCATTTCTCCTTAACTGTCCAAAGTGGTAGATGTGTGTGAAATGGAAAATTTCATGGCCACTTTGGCAGTAGTGGCAAGTGGTCACTGGGGAAAGACAAGGCTACATTCTAAAGTTCTTCATTCTGGGTCTCGTAAATCTTGATTTCTTACCTTTTTCTGTCCTATAAACTAACCAAATAGTAGAGAAAGAAAGTTAGTCAAGAGAAATGAGCAAAGCTGTACCTTAATTTAAAGCAATGTATAAGAATGACGACCTGAGTCTTCAGATGCAAGAGATGGATGTTGATAGGGAACATGAAAAGAATAAGGGCAGAAGGCCTGAAGTGCCAGTCCTTTGTCTGAGATAATAAGGACTGTGAAAGAAGGGAAGAATTTAACCAAAAGTGGGAAGGTGAGGAGCTGAACAGCAAAGAGCAGAAAGCATGACATTAAAGATAGGGGTCAAATGGCCAGAGGAAACCTTGAAGATAAGAAGACATCATACAAAGAATCGCAAAGTGGAAAAAGAAGTGGAAATTTCTCAGTATGGGCCTAATAGGTTAATGTTTCACAAATAGAGTGTTGATAGGAGGTTATCACTGCATCTTAAATAATCTGCAAATACACAAGGAAAATTGTCTTCTATACCAGAGCAAACCCACTTATATAAAGAAAGCTAATATCCCCAATAGAATGACTTATATTAAGTTTTCTAAATTTGTGAGGTTTTTCTCTTGTCCTCAACTCTAAATTTCTTTAATATACTGTGAAGACAGTTATCATTTCTACATCCAAAAGTTAAAAACCAATTAAATTATAATATGTGTAACATTTTTGGAGTGGTGGGTTAATGTATACTTACTAGTACTACTGAACTCTAAGATAATTTAACTATTCTAGTCCTATCTGTACAACATTTAGAACCCGAGATATGAAGACTTCAAATAAAAGTAAGTTTAAAATGTTCTTTGTGCTTAGATTTTAATCTCTATTTAAAGATAGATTACATAGATGAGATATTTTAGAAATTTTCATAAAGTACCCTCTTTAAATCATATTCCTTGTGTGCTTTGATCGCTTTTAGAAAAAAAAAACAATAAAAGGAAAGAAGCTGTTTAAAATTAAATATAGTTGGTTTTAAATGAACAGGAAATTAGATTCATTGATTTGGCTTTACATGACCATTTATCCACATTCTAACTGATGTTCTTAACATGCTTTAAATTCATTATTAAGTAGCTGGATAGACAATCTCAATCTAGGTAAGTTTTGCTTTTCTACATTAATTCTCTATGTTTTCTTACATTCCTTGCTGAATAACAATAATATGTCTCACTCTTTTGTCTTTGATACTTAAAACAGAACATATTAATCACAAACAGCTAATGAAAATTAATAGAGTACTGAGCTGTTGGGGAATTTCTGATAAGTTATAGAGAAACTTTAAATTGTAATTCAAATCTGGGGAGAAATGTTTGTTACATTTAGCCTTTTCATAATAAATGTTTCTTTGAACTTGTGATGAGGGAAGACAAGGGAAAAGCTCTGCTGATCTTTTAAACACATCAAAGCCTTAGGAAGCTAAACATGCTGGACAGATACTTTTGTCAACCTGAATGGTATCTGTGCCACATCTTTCAATGTAGATATGGCATTTATCTCCTCTAAATGGCAGAAGACCTCCGGTCACTGCAGGAACTCTAAACCAGGAGGTCTACATATAATTTCTTTTGGTATCCCTCAAATTTGATTATTGTCATATTTTCTGAAAATCAGTTTTATACTCTGAAAAACAAGTAATAAATACTGGTTGTAGACAATACAGGAGAATACAAAGAAAATAAAAATAACCAATAATGTCATCACATAGAAGCAATCATTGTTATTTTAGGTTATCATTCTTCTTTCTGATATGTAAAAACTGTGTTATTTAAGATATGTTAAATTGCAGCTTTTACAGAATTGCAAGCATAAAATGTCATATTTAAAGCTTATATTATTAGCAATTCCTCAACTCATTAATGCTATTTTTAACCATACTAGAAAAATACTTTATGTAACACATACATTTAGCTGGACATTTAGATTTTTTTCAGTTTGTCATTATTGCACATAATAATTCTAATACGCTTTTTTTTTTTTCTGAAACAGAGTCTCACTCTGTCATCCAGGTTGAAGTGCAGTGGTGCAATCTTGGCTCACTGCAACCTCCGCCTCCCGGGTTCAAGTGATTCTCCTCCCTTAGCCTCTTGAGTAGCTGGGAGTGTAGGTGCATGCTACCATGCATAGCTAATTTTTTGTATTTTTAGTAGAGATAGGGTTTCACCATGTTAGCCAGTATGGTCTCGATCTCCTGACGTCATGATCCACCTTGGCCTCCCAAAGTGCTGAGATTACAGGTGTGAGCCACTGTGCTGGGCCCTAATATGCTTTTTAATATCTAAATCTGTTCTTGGCATCTCTGACCATTTTATTTTCTAATAGTGGTTGGTACATAGAAAAATATTGATTTAAAATACTTTTAATTGAACAAAATTAAATAAAGGTTTTCAGTAGATTGTTTTGTGTCTTAGTTAGGCAATTCTATCATCAAAAGGTAATGATGGTATGGTTTCCTCTTACCTTTCTAATTTTTGTTTAATGTTACATTGCATTGATCTGGACTAGTGAGTTAATGTGAAATACTAGTTGTGTCAGTGGGTGTAGTTTACTAAGAGTAAACCTCATTTGAATTCCTGGGATATAACTCAATTGATCATAATGGCATCTTCTATAATAGACTATGGAATTCTTAGTGTTATTTAGGATTCAATAGTATCTTTCTTTTTGTGTTATCTTAATTATATTTCAGTATCAGAGTTATGCTACTCTTTTGCAAAATAAATTGCAATCACTAATATAACATAAGCTTACCATTTTTAGAAAATTTAATAATATTCACAAGTAAAACCATTAGATTTTAAAGCCTGTTTTGGGGATTGAAGTTTGTTGTAATAGTAGTGGTAGTAAGTGGTATTCTATCTTAAATAAGACAGCTCTCATTCTCAGTTTGAGTCAGCTGTTGGGGAGGATCTAAGAAAATTTGAGGTTCATCTTTGGTTATTTTAGGGTTTACCATTTTGCCTTGCCACTTCTTAAATTGGTTAGTAAGTACTTTTCCACGTCACTTCCTCTATCTAGACTTCACTTTAGATGGCATATAACTCCAATGAAAAGTTGCTGACTTCTGAAATATTCAAAACAAGATTAATAATAATAACTATCATTTTACCATATCCTTTTATCATTCTTCTACATACGTTTAAGGCATCATTTCATTTAATCCTCACCACAGTTCTAAATTCTATTATCATCTCATATTACAGATGAAAAAACTGGGCTTAGCAAGCTTAAATTTATTTATCCAAGGTTACAAAAATAATAAGTGGTGGAGCCAGGATTTGAACTCCAGATTTCCAAAGTTCAAATGTATAAGCATTGCTCTATATAGTCTTTCTGTCACTTATGGTACTCATTAGAGAAAAGTTTCCTTGAGACAGTTGTCCTCCACCTCTCTCCTGAGGAGGAGGGCATGGGGAAATGAAGTGATATGATTACAACAAAACAAAGCAGACAAACATAGAATGTGACAATCAGTAATTTTGATCACAGTACTTGAAAGTGATTATCTCTCAATATTATGAAACCAAACCACAAAAAGATGAGAATAAAATACATAAACTAGCACAAAATTATGCATTTAAATACTATGAAAGAAATTTTGAAAAATACCAGTATTTCTTAGACTATTTAAAATCACTTTTCAGAAAAAATTTACATATTTTAAGAAACTTTCATTGCAGAGATAAAATGAATTAGAAATAAAAAATAAAAGAGAATCAAACTCACACACAAAGAACTTAATAATTGGCAGTTATAAGAACCACAGCTCTCCAAAACATTAATGAAATGCTGACAAAAATTTGGTTTTAAAATATGATGAAAAACATGCAGGTTCATTAATATACAATGATAAGGATAAGACAATTATATCTTATTTATCTACGAATTTGTGGTCCAATATCCACATAGAAATGGTACATATTTTATGTTATCTTGTTTCAGTTTTCTTTCCTTTTACTTTCTAGTTTGTCACGTATTTGAATCCATAGAATTGTCCTAATTTTAGACTTCTGTTGAAGTTATTACTTTTATTAATATTCACTAATTATATTCTGATATTTTAAATATTCAATAATATGAATGGTTATATGAGTTACTAAAACGGGTATGCCTAGGTAAGTAGCATATTCTATAACATTTGTTTACAGATTATTTTTCATTTTCACAATCTGTACTTTTCCAACATGTATAGTCAATAGAGTAGAAAGAGGTAAATTAAAGCTAGACAGGCAACTCTAATCATATGGCTTAACTGCTATGTGAATTGATACAAAGGATTTGTTTTCCATAATTAGCATTCATGTGCTAAAAATAATTTAATCTAAATAAATAGAATGTAATTGACCTCTCTTAATAATGCTCAGGTTGTAAATCAATGAATATGTTTAACATGACAAAAATTTGTCACCTCGAATTGGAAACATAAAATCTAAATGATTCTTACCAGTAGAATTCTCAAGAGAACATTTGTTTGAATTTTATTTTTATAAAGTGCCCTCAATAATGAAAGGATTTTTTTTGTTATATATTAAGATACATACTAAGTAGAATACTAGCTATGAATAGGATGGAAAATACAGCCACTAGAGTTTAACCTGATAAAAAAAGGAAAATCTGGAGCTCTCCAGTCTACTTGGGCATGCTTAAGGGAAGGGAAGGGAGAGTAAGCCATTTCTTCTCACCATTAAGAAAAGTGCATGAATGCCTCTTGGTGCATGGTCATTGTTATGAATGATTACTGTTATGATATGATCCACATATTCCTACCTGTAAGCTTAGTTTTAAAACCAAATTTCATTTATAACTGATGATTAGAAAAAGACTATTCAGATTTATACGTTCATATCTTGCAATTATTCATCAGTCTTTTATGATGAGGTTAAATTTTGAGTCTGGAAGTACATGGAAAAGATTAAATTAAATCAAATACAGTTTTATATCTTTTTAAAATAGTAACGTTAGTGGAGGAAAACATTTAAATGAAAATGATTAAGAGAGACAAAAAAAGGGAAAAGTTCTTCTGTGATACAGGGATTTACCTTATGCTTATTCACAATTTCCTCCCAACTTTCATGATCAATTTCCACTGAGCTCTTCTTGGGCTTGTTTATGCAAGTATCTTTATTTGTCAGCTGACTAAACAATGTCAGACACCAACTTTCTTGTTCGCTAAGCATTACCATATCAGGTGGTAGCTACTCTGCAATAATATCATTTTTCTAGAGCTAGAAAAAGAACATTTGGCTGCTATTGAAAATAATATGAGTTTGAATTTCAGCTAGCTTAACCACCAGTTGTGTTAAGCTAGCTAATTCATTCAATCATTAGGACATTCATTGTGTCCAATCCAAATTACCGACATTCTTTAATATCACCTCTAAAGAAATTTCCATTGGTAAGCTTCAAAGGCATTTCTGAGTTAAATTTTTCCTGTGGGAAGTAACCATATTCCCCTATGTAGTTGGGATAAGAAGGTGGCTGGTGTTTCTTTTTTTAAGTGACCTGGGAGAGACCTTATGTTGGTTTTGGATTTCAAGAGATCTTTGTAGACAATGCCTGAGAATATTTCAGAAACAAACTCAGAATATTCTCTGAAAGAACTACAAGAAGCAGTATTTTCAAATGGATTCTCACTCTGAAGTACAGGATAATATGGTAAAACAAGAACAGATATAAGGCCTAAAGTTGTAGACATAGGATAGGTCACTATATCTTCATTCAGAATGGGGCATAACAAAGTTTTAAGACAAGTAACTGAGGCTTGCCTGGGAACAGAAAACTGGGAAAGCAAATTTGGAGTGATATTTACCATTATTCTAAGGAAATGGTACTCCTCCTAGTTGTAGTGGCAAAACAGAATCACCTCTTACCCCATGTGCCCATTTGTTTCTAAAAAGAAAGAGGGTGTGGACCAGAAGATTTAGTGGAATAGGATAAAAGCTAATGAAGGGGTAGAGTAGGGAACCAGACTTAAAACAGAGATACTAGTTTCAGTCTCTGCTTTCCCTCCTCCTGTCTCTTCCTACAAGCCACACTCCTCACACATTGAATACAAATGAAGAGATGCTGAGATATTAACACATTATTTATTATTCAAACTGGCAACCTCACATCATCTCCTTCCGTTGTATTAATGAGGTAGCTGTTGAAAATATGGAACACAGAGGGGAAGGATTCCCATTCATCTGTTGATTAGGTGGAGTTAACATTTTGAAAACCAACAAAATGCAACACGATCTAGTGGCTAAGGTTTGATGTCATACATGAGTTTGGACCTTGACTCTAACCTCTTTTAGTTTCAGCTTCCTCATGCTTATAATGGAGAATGTAATGGGGCCATTAAACTAATGACCAATGTTTGCTTAGCACAGGGTCAAGGACACAGTGGTGCCCCACAAATGGGACTATTATTAACCTTCCATAAATTTTGTTATACTTTAACATAGTCATTTTTCTCTTCTCTGTGGAATGAACTCATGACAAAATACCACTGCTGAGTTGGCTTCCTTGCTTTGGTCTATATTCTCAGTACTCAGAACAGTCCTTTGAACATACAAGTTTTTGTTGCTTAACTTTGAGCATTCTACTGTTTGGTAAGAAATCTCACTATGCAATAATTAAGTGCATCTGGGTATATATACTCAGTGCTCCATCAACACAGCTTACTTCTGTAATAAAATACACAAAAGTAGTGAGTATTTTCTGTCTAGACTGATTTTAATGTATATTTTTATACAATTATAGAATTGTAAAATCTTAACTTCAGTTCAACTAGTAGTAATTTTTTTTGGTCAGGCCTACATTTTAATTAAAATTTACTAAAATATAATAAAATATAAGAGGGACACAATGTAAGTCCTAATGCATATACTGTCATATTAAACCTAGACATAGAAACTTTCTAGAGATTGCCAGTGGTGAAGAACTACGTAGTTTTGCCACATGAGCCCTCTCAATCTGGTGGATTTAATTCCTTCTTCATAGTCTTCTGCTTCTCCTTCTCTTGCTCTTATCTCTCTTCCTCCTCCTCCTTCCCTTTGTTTCTTTTTATTCCTCTGCATCTTCTAACTAGAAACTTCTTTCATATCCTATGTGCCAACTTTCATATCATGTGCCAAATATGTTTCCTTAATTATGTACCAAAGAAAATCACTTAAACTCATGCTACTCAAAGTGTGGTCCTAGGACCAGCAGCATTGAAATAAACTGGCAGTTTGTAAGGCACAAGCTAAGGTCACCCCAGGTGATTTGTATAGTTTGAGAAGTGCTATCTTAACCAAACTTGTAACTATTCCAGGGAAGATACGGTTTTACCCACTAGAGGGCAGTAGGACATATGTGCCACTGGCATTACATTTATTTCCCAAGTATAATTAAAAGCTCTTTAAAGAACCACTCTCCGTTGCCAAATGGATAGTATGCTTGGTTTCTTTAAAGGAAAAAACAACAAAGTCAAACCAGGTTACATAGAGAAATTCAACATGTGAGATTAATGAAATAAGCAGTTCCATGGCACTAGCATAGTATAAAATCAGGTGCCAAATCCTAAATTGTGATTTTGGCTCTTGTTCATAGATCATAGAATTATAAAGCTAGAAAAGGCTTTGATAATCACCTCTGGGGAAACTGACTTATTTTACAGATAAGGAAGGAAACTCCTAGACATTAACTGGCTGTTTCAAATTCATACAGCTTCCAACTTGCCAAGCCAAAGCTGGAACTACTACCAACAAAATTCCTACCCAAAGATTGAGAGAGAGACAGAGAGAGAGAAAGAGACTTTAACATGATGCTAAACACCTCTTTGTATTATTTAAATGGAAAAATGGGGTTCATATTTGTGCTTTACACTTCTATTAGGTTTAATAGTATTAGCTGTTTCCAAAGAGGTGGGGAGATAGGGAGGAATGGGTAGGTTTTTTTTTTCCTGCAAGTTATTTATATTCAGCTACACTACCATCAGAACACAGCTTGGTGTCTCCATCTCAAGCCCAAAAGTGTCTACATGTAAATATCAATCAATCAGTAAGTATTGAGTAACAACAATATTCATGGCACTGTTCAACATTCCTTTTAGCATGATGCTACCATGATTTCTGCTCTCGATAATCTTTGGTTATGTGTTATTAACAGCCTGGCTGGTAACTGCTTTCAATTTTCTATCCCACATGTTTCTTGCATGCAAAATAGGATCAACAACATTGTGTCAGACTCAGAGACATAAAAGGTGATGAAAACTGAGCTGGTGAATTCTCATTCATCTAAGGAACTGGCAAGGCTTTACAGAGAAAAGAACCCTAATTGCACATACAACACCCTCAGTACAACTTGCTCACATGTCTTCAAAATGACCTTTTAAAGAATGTTTTAAATGTCAATGCTTTTTTAGAAAACATTGAACTAAACATGAAATTGCTTGAGAAAAATTTCAGAACCTTCAATTAAAGGCACTGTCACATTTCCAGTTTCCTTTTCCTCTTTCTCTTATTATCAATGGAATTATTTATATACAGGCTATGTATGCTGTCTACCATAACAAATAGCACAATAACCATGAAGGAAAACAGTAGCATTTAATATGCTTTATTTTTTGCATTCATTACATACACAGTTATTTTAGGAGAGTAATATTACCATTTGGACTTATTCTACCTATTTCATCTGAGAATATCCTCCGTTTTCCCCTCATTATAATAAAAGAACAGCTCTCAATTATTGCCAGTAATATTAGTGGCACACTCATGTTTATATCTCAAATATGCTTTTAATTTTCTGAAACAGAGGCAAATTGCTGGTGATATCTTAATGTTTTAAGGTAGTTAATGCCAAAAGGCTTGGATCTGATCTTAAACGGAATATTTCCCAGATGTTTGGTAGGGTGAAAGGTGGAACTGCTAACAGAAACCAACTTCCTATCCATGTTATACTTACTTAGGTGAATTTTAAGTAAGGATTAATTAGACATTGAGACCTTATGAGCAGTCAACTTCACAGCTCTCAGAGATAAAAGCTGGGGGCTTGCTCAGTTGTAACATAAGCCATATGTTGAGAAAGAGAAGTCTCGACTGCCACTGTCTCCTTGCACCTTGTTTATAATGCTCCTTTAACTTTCATTTCAAAATGCAGTACTTTTGGAAATGTTGAAAAACTACTAAAGGATTAAACAACTTACAGTTTTTGCATAAGTATTGGATAAATATTAAAGTAGCAGAAATACATCCAAAATATTTAATTCACAAGAATGAACTCATAAATATAAAAGGGCAGCTTAAGAATGACAAGAGGAAACCACTATTAATGTGGTTTATCCTAGACCAGCTTTGTACTGGGAGATACCCTGAGGATACTAAGGCTCTGAAAACTCTATGTCTCCATGGGAAGCCAGGCTGCCTGTTATAGGAAGAGGAATTTAGTGCAAATTCACAGTTGTTTGCCCATATTCAGTAGAGACTAAAGATAAATTGGAACAAGGTCTTTCCAATTACCCACTCTTAAGGGTTGGGTGCTTTAACTTGACAAGATTTTGCCACCTAAAACAACTGCTTTGTGTTGGAGACTAGATGATAATTTTGCCAAAACTACTTAAAAGGTCTGAGCCATCAATTTCAAAGCAAATGTTTCTTATATTGGGTACATGCTCATTTTTATGATTTTTTTCATTTAAATTTTCATGTGAATATGAATTTTAGTTTAGGTTGGAGGGATTGATGAAGTAGCAGATAGTGATTGCAAGTTAAGAAACTATGATCAGTCTATGCCAGCCAATGACAGATCTACTTCTACAATATAGAAAAAACTGTACTTAGTAAAACCAAAAGAAATCAATGAAAGGTACCTCTTTACTAACAATAAGAGCAAATCTACATTAGTAATTCTTCAAATATGTCAAGTAGTTATTCTAGGTTGGAATCCACTTTCTTACATGATTTTCTTCTTCTTAGACTATTTATTTATTTAGAGACAGAGTCTCACCCTGCCACCCAAGCTGGAGTGTAATGGCACAATCATGGCTCACTGCAGCTTCAAACTCCTGGGCTCAAGCATCCTCCCAACTCAGCCTCCTGAGTAGCTGGTACTACAGGTGTGCACCACCATGCCCAGATAATTTTTATTATTATTAGTCCCCACTTATGAGTGGGAATACATATTTGTCTTTCTGTGTCTGACTTGTTTCACTTAAAATAACAGCTTCCTGTTCCATCCATGTTGCTGCAAAAGACACCCAGGCTTGAGTGCAGTGGTGCAATCACAGCTCACTGCAGCCTCCACCTCCTTGGCTCAAGTGATTTTCCTGCCTCAGCCCACCCTGAGTATCTGGGACCACAGGCATGCACCACCATACCCAGCTAATTGTTTGGTTTTTTTGTAGTGATGAGGTCTTGCTATGGTGCCCAGGCTGGTCTCAAATTCCTAGGCTCAGAAATCCTCCTGCCTTGGCCTTCCAAAGTGCTGGGATTATAAGAGTGAGCCACCATACCTGACCATTAGACTTTTAAAAAGTATTTTATGAATATACATGAGATTGTCAGTATGGGTTAAGATCTCATAGATAATTGCAAAGGTTAAGGGAAATGTATAGAATCTGAGAAAGTATGTTGTAAAGAAAACAACTAGCTCCAGGTTTTTCTGCCTGTAATAAATTTGCCAGCAAATTTGCTACCTAAAGAATTTGTGTGTCACTATTTTGCTTCAGTTTCAAAGTCAAAAATATTTCTGACTTTCCAATGTGATTACCTTGCATAGTAGCCAGCAAGGGCAACTGAAAAAGGAAAACTATTGATTCCAATGAGCAGTACACTCCTCACTCAACATCTAGGTTAGTATTTTTGGAGGGATTAAATAAAGGTGAAAGCAAAAAAACATGAAAAAATTTTCAAGTGCAGCCATTTAACAGTATAGTATGAACTTCCCTTGAAGTTTGTGAATGGGAAGACATCTAAGGGAAAGTCTCTGTAGCTCTCCTTTTGGAAATCAAGCTTAACTGGACAAGATCTCTGGCCACAAGCCTGTGCAATTAGATTTCTTATCCTAGTACCACAAATGCAATTGTTAGCAGCTGTCTTTGTGAACAGGGAAGCTGGAGAAACAATAAAAAGAGGACCTGGTGATGATGAAAGAGGAAGGGTGTGAATTGGGTGTATGCTTCCTAGTAGTCTTCAAGTCTCCACATACAGAAAAGAATTTGTCCTCCTCCCTGTAGTTAAAGTGTTGAATGACTGAGAAGGCAAAGAGGGATGAGAAAGCTGTTTATTGTCTAGAGGAAGAAGATAGGATCTCCTACCATGTCAGAAAGCTGTTAAACACTCAAGATGAAAACACCCATCAGGGTTTAGAGTCAACAAGCAGTTGTTTATATTTGGATGTTTGCAGCAGACCTTATTACCTTAACATCCTTGACAAAGTTTCTGAGACAAAGAATATCCACAGTGTGGACTGAGATATTGGACTTTGTGGTTAAAGGAGTCTTTTTTAAAACCATTTTAAAAAGGTTATTATGACTGTAAACTTGTGTAAGAAAAGAGAACAAAGTGGTCCTTGGCTTTTGTTGTGGTTGAAGCAAGTAAATTTAGAAGAAAAAGACTGAGCAGAATAATTCTGATTTAGGCTTGGGACTCTTATTTGTTCTCTTCCTGTAGCATGCAAGTCACAAGAAATCCTTTTTCTGCTTGGTAGATGGCTTTTACATGCAGTAGACATCAAATACTGTGTGATTTTCACAGGGTTACATTTAGCAATCAGTCCTTCAGGGTACTGGTTCATTATTTTGAGCTGAGAATGCTTATGTAAAATAATGTGAGGATTCAGCCTCAGGCCGGAAACCACACTAAAGACTGAAGAAAAATTTGGGCAGTGAGGTAGAGAGTGCTGCTCTACAGTCCTGCCTGCCTTGGAAGGACTTGTGATTTTACCCCACTGAGTACCCTGGGCAGAGTTGAGACACGGTTAAATAGGGAATACCTGCCAACAGAAGAGCAGCTTCCCTTTTCCTGTAGTGTCCCTTTTCAACTTGAGAATTGAACCAAGGTGAACAGAAAGAACACCCAGCACTTCTTTCTTCTTTCCTCTTTCTAGGAAAAAATGAGTTTGCCAAGTTGAAACAAGCACTTTTCACATGAGTTTCTTCAAAGAAATTTATTAATTTGTTTATATATATATGCACATATGAAATATGAGCCAGGTGCTGGTAGTACAGCATCAAGTAAGAGAGTAGATGAGGCCCCTATGAAGAAAGAAGCAGTAAACTAAAGGTGGTCTCAAGACTTTGGGAGGCTGAGATGGGAGGATTGCTTGATCCCAGGAGATTAAGACCAGCTTAGGCAAAATAGTGAGACCCCTGTCTATAATAGAATTATAGATATTTCCATTAATTTATTAATCTGACTTGCTAAAAAGTCAACCACTTTACCTAGAATCATGTTTTGCCATTTTGGTGGCAATTTGAAAAGCTGTTTTCAGATTTGTCCAGTCTTTTCCAGCTTCTGTTTTCCCCTATCCCATTTTTATGTACCAGCATTTTGATCATCACACATTATTGTAAATTATTTTACTTCAGTTCAATTTAATAATTATCTGACAATAGAAGCTAGTAAAACGTGAGAAAATCAATTTAAAATCCTTCTTAAAACTTATGATATGCAATAAATAATATTAGGAGAGTCTTTCTTCTGGAAGGAATGCTTTCAGATATTGACAAATAACTGTAAATGGAAATATTTCTTCAAGATATGATATTGGGGGTTTTTATCTAGCTGAACCCAGGTACATCAAAAAGAAGTTTAAGATAACATTTTTCTGAATATCATACTTCTAAGTTTTAAAAGTTTTAACAGTTTTGGATAAAATTTGACTTGAGAAAAATTAGACATTTGCAGTTAGCATGGCTTGGATATATATTTTAATATTGCATTTAATAATGTAATATATACAAAGTCAAGTCAGTTCAATAATTTTCTTTTTTTAAACATTTCTTCTCTTAACTTTTAGATTTTACCTTTTCCTTTATCTCCCTTGTCCTTTAATCTGGATCCCAGCAATATTTTATGTGCACAAGAACTCAAGTACATAGTAGTTTTAATCTACCTTCTAGTCTTAAATAATGCAATTTCAACATATTCCATTCAGGAATGTGGTTAAGGGTTAACCACATATTGTCACTGTGGAAGTTTGTTTACTAAGACACCAAGAGAAGTATGAAATAACACTTGTTTGTGTGTAGATAGACAGGTAAATAGATCGAGATATACATTATTTTTCCCACTTATTCTCTTTGCATTTTTAAAACTCTCTTAATTTTTTCTGTTGATTATGTGACACCAATTCCCACATAAAATGTTTCCTTTACTCATCAGTTTTTATTTGCAAATTGGATCAGATAGATCGTATTTTTTCTTAACTATTTTAAAACAATGTAAGCATTTCTGAAAAGCAAAATGGGATAACAGTATAATTGCTGGTCTTTTCTATCATGAGGAAACAGATCATAATGTGTCTGGTTGTACTCAGCCTCTAGGAATTTCTTTATACATAGTTTGTTAACCCAAGACTTAACACAAGTATTTAATGAGCTTTAGAAATAAAATCTTACCTAACAATCCATTTCCCATATATAATTACAAAAAACAGTAATAGGTATATGTTGGTTTCTAAAATCAATCCTTAGTTGCATCTCACTAAAGAATGAGTAATGCTCCCTCCCCACATGTGGTTAAAGTAATAATATCTGTTCTTAGACCATTTCTAGCCCAATGCTGCTTTTTCCATGTTGTCTGTATGAGAGTGTCAGATTTTTATTCTGAGTTCTAATATTTGTTTTATTACTTTCTTAAAATACTATTTTTAACACCATCATTTGTGATCTCAAGCAGTTGATCCTCTTCTAGCATGGACAAAGTCTGTTCACCTGGCTTATTTATAAATGGGTCATGGATCCATTCCTTCCCAGTCTGGGGGTCTTCTGTGGTTGGGAAATAATGCTCAAACTCTTTTGAAAGCTGAGATAGGTGATCATGCACCAGCTGGGAGAAAGAAGTCACGGGCTCAGTCTCTTTCTAAATCACTGCTGTTTGAAACATGTCAGAAATCCCAATGTTCACTCATCTCCCCCATAATTCTAGTGTGGCTTTGAATGCAGACACTTTATATGCTGACCTGAACATTCTCATTCTCCCCTGAAGTGACAGATTGACTTCATTGACTCAATATGTCATCCAAGTAGGCAAGTTTTGGACCCATTCTGTGTCACTGAAATGTGTTGCCAGTGGTGACTGTTTTTCTAAAAGAAATCT
Source organism: Cacajao melanocephalus (assembly GCA_963573385.1). Taxonomy (NCBI): domain Eukaryota; kingdom Metazoa; phylum Chordata; class Mammalia; order Primates; family Pitheciidae; genus Cacajao; species Cacajao melanocephalus. The sequence continues at coordinate 45,895 of CAUYLG010006345.1, read as the reverse complement.
CTGGGCTGGGTGCAGTGGCTCATGCCTGTAATTCCAGCACTTTGGGAGGCTGAGGCGGCAGATCATGAGATCCAGAGATTGAAAACATTCTGGCTAACACAGTGAAACCCCGTCTCTACTAAAAATATAAAAAGTAGCCGGGCACAGTGGCATTTACCTGTAATCCCAGCTACTTGGCAGGCTGAGGCAGGAGAATCGCTTGAACCTAGGAGGAGACTGAGGTTGCAGTGAGCCAAGATTGCGCCACTGCATGCCAGCCTGGGTACCAGAGTGAGATCCTAACTTAAAACAAAACAAAAAAAAAAAACAAGAAAAACTCGAAAGACTTGTCTTTTGATGCATGGTGCTTAATCTCCATGTGATCAAGCAGTTTTGAAGGTTTTATGGCTTTTTGGATAGCCGGTCACCATGTGTTACACAAAGTGGGCTTGCAGAATGTGAATCACCTGTTGCGGTGAACCCATAATTTAAGAAGAACTCTTGTTATTTTCTTTTAAATGAAGCTTTATATTTATAGGCAGTCTTAGAGTCTTTTGCTGTTTTATCACTGGGTCTTTCCCTCCTTCAAAGAAGCTCTCCAGTGTTGTTTGTTTTTTACTCATTTTGGCTGGGTTAGCTTGTGGGTTTACCAAAACTGTGACTGAGACAAGTGCATAGGGCAGGAAAGAAGCATGGATGCAAATGGTAAATATAATAATGGATGGGCCATGCATGGAGTAAATTAACTGCTAGATTCTGACTTAAAGCCTGCCACCAGATGTAGCTTAATTGTCACCTGCCACTCACTGATAGGGTTTTTGTATGAGTCTGCAAACAACTGATTTATCATGGTCTTTGTGCAGTCAAATATCTCTGCTACAGTTCATCTATATTTGCAACTGCTCCTCAGCGCTACCATCGCCACCTTAGCTTCAACTCAGATCATCAGGTATTAGGTTCTCACAAGGAGCGTACAACCCAGATCCCTCGATTACGCAGTTCACAAGAGGGTTCGAGCTCCTCCTATGAGAATCTAATGCTGCTGCTGAACTGACAGGAGGCAGAGCTCAGGTAGTAAGGAGTGATGGGGAGTAGCTGGGCAATGGCTGTAAATACAGATGGAGCTTCACTCACTTACCACCCGCCACTTCCTGCTGTGCATCCTGGTTTCAAACAGGCCATGCACCACTATCGGTCCATGGCCCAGTGGTTGGGGACCCCTGAGTTACAAAAATATATAGTTATATATGGCAAATAAATCAATGTTGCCATTTGTCAAGCATACATAAATAAATTGTCTTTCTGTACAATCAAATCAAAATTCACATACCACACAGTGGAAAATGTATTTCTTATAAGTATTATGATTACCCACTATCTAAATAATTATGGAAACAATTTTTGAAGGAGTTAAGAGGCCAATTATGTATTATTCCATACCATGTTGGAAGCCTGTCAAATTTACAATACACATGTGAGCCTACAGCTTGAACCTCTCAAACTTGTTCCATATTAAGTATTTTAAACTACTTAGGGTTGTTCATTATTAGCTAATTTGTGAACACTTTAATACATCAAGTAAGACTTTTTCTTATAGGGAACCCAATATCAAGATATGCTCTACTGACACATTTTATTCTTTTCCTTAAATTGAGAAGAAAAGATACTCTATATTATAATTAGTTATATTAAAGAAATTCATAAAATCTTGAGTAAATGTGGTAGATAGTTTATAGCAATGTCTTCAGGGCAAATGTCCATATTAACATGCTGATCATGTATTAAAATATGCCATGCAGTAATTCTTCTAACCCTCTATGTTGGCTTAATTTTTTTTCTCTCTTTACATATAAAATGCAGCAGTCAAGCCCAAATCAAATGAATTGTTTTTGTGTAATGAACAAGATATAAGATACTTGCCTGGCTGCCAATTGTTTATAAATGTTAGCAGGTGCCTCATGGTGTGGTAGACTAAGTATTTACTTAATGCTCTAAGTAACTTCTACAGATAAGTCCCTCAATCTCTCCGAATTTCCCAATGTAATCTATTATGAAAGAGAATTGAATATGAAACAGACAATCTCTAGATTTCTTCAAACTCTTCTCTGACTCTACAATTTGCTAAGACATAGCCTTAAATGATCTGAACTTTTCTCACTAAAATAATAACTACTATTTTTAAATTTAGTAATTTTTAGCTCATTTTGAGGCTCTGAAATCCATGCTTTAAATTAGATTAATCAGAGGTTTTAATGAACATAGAGGATATCTCAAAATATGTATAATAACTTAGTATTTTGGGGAAAGGTATGACAGTTGAGATGCTTGCCAAAGCTTCTGTATCATAATACATCTAATCTAGGCGTCAGTTGGCTTCTACTGATGCATAAAATGTTTCTAATATTATTTCGCATTCTGTATAGATTTTCCCAGAAGTGATAACATGCAGTGATTGTCCCTTATTTTTGCATGGTCGGTATATGAAACTCTTTCTATACAAAATGGCAGACTTTCTGTCCTTCCAACGATCAGTGAGAAGACACAAGCTGCACAAAGATTCCCTTGGGATTTTCCCTAAAATGTGAAATGCAGGAGATAAGAATAGGGACAAAAGTGGGATATGGCTATCATGCCTGGGCAAAAAGCCAGAATATTTTAACTTTTCAGAATTGTGGAAGGGTTGATTTGTCTACTAAAGGAAATGAGGGGAAGGCAAAACCAATAAATTGCTACATAAAACTTTATATAGAAATATACTTTCTGATACAGAAATGTTTACCTATTGGGAAGAAATATTTTCAGTAATTACTCTCAGCCTTGTTCATGGCTTTGTTAACATTCAGATGAATTGTGCTGGGCTTTTCTAAGGCAATCTTCAGCCTTCCTTTCTTAACTCTTCTGTTTGCATCATTTCCCGCAATATATCCCATTGCAAAATGGGATCAAATGTCAGTTATCTTGGGTCACAGCAAATGACTCAAACATATAAGTGTTTCCAGTAGTAGTTGTTGTTTTGTTTGCTGGATTGCTGGTAGTTTGGAATAAGGATAGAGTTTCTATCTCTAGAGGCACGCAAGCTTTTCTAGACCTTTATTTCACTCAAAACTAGCTATAGAATAATTTCTCACTTTGTGAATTAGTTAAATTTATATCAGCACATATTATGGACAATTCTCAAGAATTACAAATCCATTTCTGTCCTAGACACATTTCATTTATGTCTCACTGTGAATGTATCCTAAGAACAGAGAAGCTAATGTTTGAAAACATGACATTATTACAATATTGATGTTATTATTTCCTGAAGTATTTCTATAATGTTGAATACATTTTAAAAATCTCTACCAGTGAGGAAAAAATTAGAAGGAAAATGTCAAGTTTACCAAATCTATTGATCTAGCACAGTGTTGTGAAGAAACCTATTAGATGACTATCCGCAAATATTAGTTTACTCATCAGTGTGAAAGATCTGGAGTCACATTTCATTTGTAATAAAAATGCAGTAAGAAATTGATCTTTCACTCACTTTAACAATTAATTTACCACTTGAGAATATTGTCCCTATATTGCATTGAAAGTTTCTGATTCTTTTAATGTTAGGTCAATGACAACGTTTAAATGACAATACAGGTTAATTAAATATAGCCTCAAATTGACAAGTGTTTTAGGATTTGCCACTGTGCTCATCAATAAGGCTAAGCTAAGCAGTATATTTATCCTATGACTTGAATTATCGGGAGAGAAGGTAAAAGGTCATTTTGGTGTTTAGCATGCTGGGAAAGATATATCATCTTACCTAGAGATGGAAAGGATTTTCTGCGAATTCAGATCTCATTTCTATTTGTAATTCTAAAATGCATGTCTAGTGTATTGACAGAATTGTGACAGATAGAGAAACTAACTCAAATACATTATACTGAAAAGGCAGCCAGAGGTTATAGTAGTACAAGGTGGACTAGACCTAGATTACTGATTAGCCCAGTCTGGTACCCTCCTTTTAATGGCAATGAGATCATTCTAGAGCAAGTATTAATATATGTCTTCAACTCTGTTGTAGGATGAGGGATAAAGTAAAGCCCTATTGCTTTAAGACGATTTCTTGACCATGCGCATATCTTTAAGGCGGCCATATAGTCCTTTAATTCTTGATGTTAATACAATTAGCCCTTTGAAAAAAACCTATAAAATTCTTATGAGTAGTTGCACTTAAGTTTCCACCAACATTTCCACATTTTAAAAAGGAGAAGAAAATAAAGATTCTGATCTTTTGTTAAGTTTTTAAAAACCTGACTATCAACAAGACAGCATATCTTTACACAGATTCCAAATTCACAATATCATAGTTACGTAGCTGTTAAGAATCCCATACCTGTTCGAAAATGAGGTTACTCATTTTCCACATTGTTTAAAATGTTTCTTGTTGTTAAGCTGCTGCTATTACTTCTGTCTATTCCTGTATGTGGTTCTGCTTCTATGCACATGTTCTGTCAATACTTTTTTGCATCGAAGCTCTGCTCCGTCTCTGAATCATAGCACATAGAACAGCGTGTGGTCCTTGGACAAGCAGAATCAGCGTTGTTTGGAAATATGCTAGAAATTTGAATTTTCTAACTCCAATCTAGAATTACTAAGTCAAAAAATCCCAGCAATCTGTCTTTAAGCAAGTCTTTCAAATGATTCCAATGAAGGTTCATATTTGAGAACCATTGGTATAGAAGATTGGTTAATTTGCCACTATTCTGATTGAGCAGACAGTAAATATATTTAGCACCCACTCTCTGAGACTCTTTGCAACCCTATGAGCTCTTGGCCAGTGATTCCCAACCTTTTTGGCAGCAGAAACTGGTTTTGTAGAAGACAATTTTTTCCACAAATGGGGATGGGAGGGATTATTTGTGGATGAAACTGTTCCACCTCAGATCATCAGGTATTAGATTCTCATAAGGAGCCTGCAACGCAGATCCCTTGCTTGCATGGTTCACAATAGGGTTCACACTCCTATGAGAATCTATTGCTACTGCTGATCTCATAGGAGGCAGTGCTCAGGCAGTAATGCTAGTGATGGAGAGTGGCTAAATACAGATGAAACCTCACTCTCGCTCACCTATGGCTTGCCTCCTGCTGTGCAGCCCAGTTCCAGTATTGGTCCATGAGATTATGGTTCCCATGTTTTGAGGCCTCACTTAATTTAACTTTGTTTCATTTTTAAAGAGAGGTAAAACAACATTTAGAGCCATTTGGACTCACACGATGATATGGTCATATAATCCCAGAGGTATTAGTGAAAATATAACAACCCCAACGAGCTCCCTAGGTCCTTCTATGCTAGGATGTAATAGATCAGCTTCGGATCTTGACAAGAATTATTGAGAGAAAGAGAGAGATTTCATTTAGAGAGATTAGTGTTTGTGTCTTACATTGTGCTAACCATGATATGTTTCAGCACATTGACTAAAACTATGAAACTATATAGAATTATAATCAATTCTGAGTTAAAATGTTTAGAGAAAAATAGTAGATGTGACTGATCCTGAATTAATGAGACTTTCCACGTTTCACAATAATTGTTTCTGGAAAGTACATTCCTCACCCAGAAAAGCACTACTACCACTCAATGAAGCAGAACCCTAAGTTTTAGCTAGCAGCCACCTCAAAGTGCAAAGTGCCACTGGGGGAGGTGGGGAGAAATGTGGCTCAAGCACTTGAGCTCTTTCTCTCTACATACCTGTCTTTATGTATGCACTTTCTCTCCCTGGAATGTTCCCTCTCAACTTTCTAAATCCTCCTTATTAAAACCCTACTCTTGAAAGGTCACCTCAAACACCACTTGTTTTCTTCAGGATGACTTCCCTATTTAAAGTCATGTATAACATATTTTATCTCATATCACACTTAATATATTTTCATTGTCATTTTTTTTTGTATTGTCTTTACCTATTTGTGTCCTTATCTTATGGAGCTTTAAAACTCCTTGAGGCAAAGACCATATCTTATTTGCCTTTGTAACCTTCAGTATGAGAGCCAATACCTACCCTGCACATTAATGCTTAATACACATTAACCAAATTAATTTACTCAGCCTATAGGATTCCATTATATATTTGGTTCCATTTATCTAGGAATGGATAGGAGGATTTTGCATAATTTTTCACATCTAGTTTTCCTTGTCTATATCCATTCTATTAAATAAAAGTTTTATTTGCCATTTACTTTCTCCTTTTGTGTTTATGAGAAAATATTTAATGAGAAAGTTACCATCCAGACAATAGCTTGTTTATTCTAATAGCACCAAAACAGAAGTAGCCTTTGTCCAACATGATTGCTAGGGGGACAGTAAGTTAAATGCTCCTCTTCTGGAGAAGAATGAGAAGCAGCAGCTGGGAAAGATGCTTGTGAATGGCCACCTTCTCAGATTAACTATTTAGTCACTCATCAAAACATAACCAGCCCAAACAATTACATACGTGGGCATTAAAAGAAAAAATGCATTTACACGAACATTGTGACTTCAAAGTTATTCCACTCAGAGATTATCAGGTCGCAAAATTTTCTCCATTACTAAGATGATGATGCATCATTAGGGAACATCTGCAAAGTAACATGAACTGATTTTTGTCATAATCACTTTTGTAATATAGACCATCAAACTTTATTTTGTAAGATTTTAAATATGATCTAAAATAAACTTTAAAGATTGCTACTATTTACTTGAAGAAATTTGCTAAATATTACTTTTTCAGTGTATTAAAGAATTTTCACATTTGTAGACAAAATCTTTCCCAGTTGTCAAAATTCTTAATAATCTGCACAAGACGTTTACTAAACTGAGTCTCATTATCTCCCAACTTCGCTTTTCCTAACTTCCTGCTTTGTTCCTTGTTGGTAAATCAAATCTCTTAGGATATTGAAAATATACTGTTTCACTTTATTGATTTTGCTCTTGCCTTCCTATCCTTCCCCTGGACACTTCTTACTCAACCTTCATGACTCAGTGCAGGTCTCATCTTCAGCAGTAAGTTGATCATGGAGCCCCAGTCAGCATGACCTGCCTTTATCTTTGCGCCATAGTCCCCTTGTCATCATCTTAAGTCATCACTTACTGTCATGTAACGTGTTTCATCGTAATTCTCTGTATATTTGTCTTTTATTCTCAATAGTACATAGACTTTAAAGAGAAAAGCCATTATGTATTTGACTTCATTTTTCTAAAAGAGTACCCTTTTCCTGCTAGGTCTTCCTAAGTGATTGAACTAAATTGTCCAAAGACCCATAAATAGATTTACAATACTATTTGGGCTATTCATTTTTTCAGATACATGAAAATTAATAGAATTGCAACTTAATATAAATAATAGAACTTCACTACAAGAATATGCCTATAAATTTACAAAATATCTGATTTGCATGAATGGGAAATATAATTCATGTGTCCTTTCATTAATAATATAATTTTCAGGTGTTTGAGTTAAAAAAACACCTTTTTAAAAATAACTTTTAATACTGAGACAATAGTGGAGTCATAAATTTTTAAGAAACATGGGGAGATCCAGTATGTCCTTCACTCACTTTCTTCCAGGAGGCTCTTTTTTTGAGTCTGATTTTATTTATTTGTTACTCAAAAAATCTTATTTCTGACTGGATTCAGACTAGAAGTAGAAGCTCACAGAGAAGAAAGTCCGCATCTCTTCACAATTTGTTCCTGGCGCTTCTCTTTAGCCACCTTCATTCTCTTGGCCGAAAGTTTAGCATATTCTGCAGCCTCTTCTTTATTTTTCTTAGTACACTGCTTCTTCAGAGCAATACGCCACCGTTTGTGCTGCAGGGCACGTGGAGTAACAAGATGCTAAATCTTGGGTGCTTTGGTCCTAGGTTTATTACCTTCTTTGTTTAAGGGCTTTCTTACAACATACTGGCAGACATCATCTTCTTTAAAAAGTCTGCGGATTCTGCTAGCTCTTTTGTGCCCTGGGCTATGAGGCACCGTGGTATCGATAAGTCCCAGAATATCATTCTCTCCTATTTTTAGAATAACCAAGTTGAGAACGCTCATATTGGCATCCACAATGCAACCATGAACTGATTTTCTCTTTCTTTCTCCAGTTCTCCTTGATCTGTAACAGGAATGTCCCTTACTCAGTAGCAGGAGGACACAGCCATAGGTCAAGCTTCATGGGGAAACCTTGTTTGTCATTCCCACCACTGATTTGGACCACATAACCCTTCCATTCTCCACCCAGAGCATCAGCAGCAACTTCTGTGGCCATACACTTCTCATAAAAAGTACGAAGTTTGTGTTCATTGTCCACTTCAATGAGTTTCTGGCAGCCAGTGGCTGGGAAAGAGATGTGCAGCTTCATCTTGAAGCAGCTGCCAGGAGGATCTTTGAATTGGCATTTAATTTTCTTTCAAAATATACACATATAGAACTATAAGTTACTGATTCAATAATCCTTAAACAAAATTCTGGAGCTTCTTTCCAAAAATAATTTGATAAGCAAACTTGATCATCCTCACCAAGGAACAGAAAAACTGGAGTGATTCCTCATGAAATGTAAAAAAGCCCTCTAGGCTTCAGTCCAGCAGAACTCTCCTTTCACATTCACATGTTTATCATAGGTGTAGTCATTGTCCATTACAAATTATAACTTACTTGACCATATGCTGCATCCACAAAATTATTTTCAAAATTCGAAAGGACCGTAAATCACCTATGTTTTCCCTCTTTCTATTTTAAAACAATAACTAAATAATATAAAAACAATAACTAAAACTTTTTAAGTTTGCCTAAACTAGTTGCAGAGTGGGAAAAAATGGTTGACTTAGTCTTTGAATATTGAGTTCCCATTTCAGATAAAGTAAAAGAAGCCAAGGGGTATCTAAGCTAAATGTAATCTATAATACCACATGCAGTGCATTCCTAGAAATAATTGATCAAAAATTCAGAAATATATCTTATACTATTACTATAACTCAGTCTGTTACTATAGTTTAATCCCACGACGTTACATGCACCTTCAAAAATATTGGTTTATTTTTTGCCTAAAATCATCCTTCATTCCTCTTTGCTCTACAATTTTCAGTTTTAAAAGTATACATTAGGGAATATCTTGCAGTTTACTAACAGTACTTACTTGTCTTTTGGCCAGACAAAGTAAGCAGCTGCCTAATCTTTTGCCCCTGAATTCTACCTCCTGCTCTGCTTTGTATCTTCTGCTTGTGACATAAATAAAGTGTATTAGATTTTGTTCTCTAAGATTCAGACATTATCCTCTGTGGCATGCCATCATCCTTGGGAGGAACAGCACATTAGGTCATTAAAGAAAATTATCTTGATGAGTCATTTTTTCAGATGGTTTGCAACAGGATTCCCTTGTAGGAATGGGAGAGAGGGGGAAGAGGTGATGGAGAGGCAAAGCAGTCAGAGATGAGAGTAATAGCATCTAAAAGTCAGAGGCTTAAGTGTTAATGTCCATTATTACTGACCTTTATCAACTTACCACCTGTGTGTGTATATGAGTTAAATAACCTAAGTATCTTCCATTTTTTTAAATTGATAATTGAGACTAACAATATCTCCTTAGAGTGCTATTGTGTGAATTAAGAAAATACTTCTCAGAATATGCAAATAAGTGTGTGTGTGTGTGTGTGTGTGTGTGTGTGTGTGTGTATACACCTTAGGGCAACTACCAGCATAAGGGAAATGGATGTTAAAAAACAAATACTGTCTCCTTCATCCTTCACAATCTTTCCTTGGTTTTGGCTTGCAAATAGAGTGAGATATATCTCTTTTGATGAACAGGATTGCTGTGTTAGGCCAAAGACTTCCTACAGATATACGGACAGAAGGCTCTCTGATATTTAGTCTTGGCAGTCTCTGGTCATGTCAACTTTGCAATAGGGAAACTCAAGCATTTCTATTAGCCTCCACAAGGCTAACCTGTGAAGGAATAGGAGCGAAGGTACGCATCTCTTGTGAATAAGCTAAGCCACTCTATGTCTATGGGCAGAGTGTAAACATATAATCTGTAGACTACATTTAGGATTGTGTTTCTCATGATACATGACAAATGATAGCATGCTCAACTTTCAGATTTTATGTACTAAGCCAATGTGAATTTGTATGTATTGTTCAGGATTTACATAGCCCACTGAAGAATTTCCAAAATCTAGAACTGTTGGAGAAAAACTCCCCTCTAATGATAATTAAGAAGATACTAAGCTCCAGGCAAATTCTAATAATTTTATAGGTACTGTATCATTTAATATTCACAACAAAATTATGAGGGAGGTACTATTAAATAGTCTTGATTACCAATTTAAAAAAATAGAAGATACTTACGTTATTTAACTCATATACACACACAGGTGGTAAGCTGATAAAGGTCAGTAATAATGGACATTAACAGTTAAGGCTCTGACTTTTAGATGCTATTGCTCTCATCTCTGACTGCTTTGCTTCTCCATCACATCTTCCCCCTCTCTCCCATTCCTACAAGGGAATCCTGTTGCAAACCATCTGACAATTATATTTTATTTTATTTTACAAATAAAATTGAGTCATCAGAGAGTTCAGTGACTTCTCCTGTGGTAATTCACTAATAAATGTAGAGCCAGGAGTTAAACCCGGACATTTTGGCTCCAGAGGCCACACGTTAATCACAATGCTACTTCTCTACCCTGAACAAACTTTGCTGAGAGTTATGAAATAAGTAGTTTTAGTTCCTTAGGTCTTCTTAAACTAAAATGAGTAAGCACTTTGAGCAGACTATAAACTGCCTTCCCTATAGTGATCTACAAACTTTTCCAAGAAAATTATCTTTAGATGCAGCAATCAAAACTTGTGTATAAGGGGAAAAGGAACTCTTGTCGATCTCTTACTACTTCCTTCGAATTTCATTTTTCCTGGGGAAAAAAAA